>JARQOD010009993.1:0-29053 GCA_033576555.1 Oophaga sylvatica | reverse complement strand
ACTAACCAAAAAAAAAGGGGAAAGAAACCTACTGATCTAAGCCCCTTTCATCTACAGGAGGAGAGGACCCCACGTCAAAAGCCTTACACTTACGGGAGAAAGGACCCCACGACCTAAAGTTTAACTTACAGGGAGAGGGACCCCATGATCAAAAGCTTCACTCACAGGGAGGGGACCCGTGCCCAAAGACTTACCTCTACAGGAGAGAGAGGACCCCACTGACCTAAAAATTAATTACGGGAGAGAGGGGAAACCCCACTGCCATAAAGTTTACCTTACAGGGAGAGAGGACCCCACGACCAAAGAGTTTTCACTAAACGGAGAAGAGGACCCCACGACCATAAGAGCTTCCCCTCACATAGAGGAGGACCCCATGACAAAAAGAGTTTAACTCCACAGGGGAGGAGGCCCCCATGATATAAGAGCTTACACCTACGGAGAGAGAACCCCATGCCCCTAAGAGCTTACATCTACAGGAGAGAGACCCCACTGACATAAAGCTTACACTTACAGAAGAGAGAGGACCCCACTGACATAAGAGCTTACACTCCACAGGAGAGAGAGGGACCCCACTGATCATAAGATCTTACACTCTACAGGAGAGAGACGAACCCACTGACCATAAGAGCTTACACTCTACAGGAGAGAAGACCCCACTGACATAAGAGCTTACACTCTACGGGAGAGAGAGGACCCCACTGACCATAAGAGCTTACACTCAACAGGAGAGAGAGGACCCCACTGACCATAAGAGCTTACATCTACAGGAGAGAGAGACTCCACTGACCATAAGAGCTTACACTCTACAGGAGAGAGAGGACCCCATGACCATAAGAGCTTACACTCTACAGAGAGAGAGGACCCCACTGATCATAAGAGCTTACACTCTACAGGAGAGAGAGGATCCACTGATCATAAGACCTTACATTCTACAGGAGAGAGAGGACCCCACTAACCATAAGAGCTTACACTCTACAGCAGAGAGAGGAAACCACTGACCATAAGAGCTTACACTCTACAGGAGAGAGAGGACCCCACTGACCATAAGAGCTTACACTCTACAGGAGAGAGAGGAAACCACTGACCATAAGACCTTACACTCTACAAGAGAGAGAGAGGAAACCACTGATCATAAGAGCTTACACTCTACAGGAGAGAGAGGACCTCACTGATCATAAGAGCTTACACTCTACAGGAGAGAGAGGAAACCACTGACCATAAGAGCTTACACTCCAGAGGAGAGAGAGGACCTCACTGATCATAAGAGCTTACACTCTACAGGAGAGAGAGGACCCCACTGACCATAGGAGCTTACACTCTACAGGAGAGAAGACCCCACTGATCATAAGAGCTTACATTCTACAGGAGAGAGAGGACCCCACTAACCATAAGAGCTTACACTCCAGAGGAGAGAGAGGACCTCACTGATCATAAGAGCTTACACTCTACAGGAGAGAGAGGACCTCTCTGATCATAAGAGCTTACACTCTACAGGAGAGAGAGGACCTCACTGATCATAAGACCTTACATTCTACAGGAGAGAGAGGACCCCACTAACCATAAGAGCTTACACTCCAGAGGAGAGAGAGGACCTCACTGATCATAAGACCTTACACTCTACAGGAGAGAGAGGACCCCACTGACCATAAGAGCTTACACTCTACAGGAGAGAGAGAACCCCGCTGATCATAAGAGCTTACACTCTACAGGAGAGAGAGGACCCCACTGATCATAAGAGCTTACTCTCTACAGGAGAGAGAGGACCCCACTGATCTTAAGAGCTTACACTCTACAGGAGAGAGAGGACCCCACTGACATAGGAGCTTACACTCTACAGGAGAGAGAGGACCCCACTGATCAAAAGAGCTTACACTCTACAGGAGAGAGAGGACACCGCTGACCATAAGAGCTTACACTCTACAGGAGAGAGAGGACCCACTGACCATAAGAGATTACACTCTACAGGAGAGAGAGGACCCCACTGACCATAAGAGATTACACTCTACAGGAGAGAGAGGACCCCACTGACCATAAGAGCTTACACTCTACAGGAGAGAGAGGACCCCACTGACCATAAGAGCTTACACTCTACAGGAGAGAAGACCCCACTGATCATAAGAGCTTACACTCTACAGGAGAGAGAGGACCCCACTGATCATAAGAGCTTACACTCTACAGGAGAGAAGACCCCACTGATCATAAGAGCTTACACTCTACAGGAGAGAAGACCCCACTGATCATAAGACCTTACACTCTACAGAAGAGAGAGGACCCCAATGATCATAAGAGCTTACACTCTACAGAAGAGAGAGGACCCCACTGATCATAAGAGCTTACACTCTACAGGAGAGAGAGAGAGAGAGAACTCCACTGACCATATGAGTTTACAGTGGGTTTGGAAAGTATTCAGACCCCTTTAAATTTTTCACTCTGTTTCATTGCAACCATTTGGTAAATACAAAAAAGTTATTATTTATTTTTTTTTAATAAATGTACACTCTGCACCCCATCTTGTCTGAAAAAAAACCAATCAGAAATATAGAAATTTTTGCAAATTTATTAAAAAAGAAAAGCTGAAATATCACATGATCATAAGTATTCAGACCCTTTGCTCAGACACTCATTTATGTCACATGCTGTCCATTTCCTTGTGATCCTCCTTGAGATAGTTCTGCTCCTTCATTGGAGTCCAGCTGTGTTTAATTAAACTGATAAGTGTGCGCCTTTACAAATCAAGTCCTATCTATATAAGACCTCACAGCTCACAGTGCATGTCAGACCAAATGAGGATCATGAGGTCAAAGGAACTGGCAAAGGAGCTCAGAGACAGAATTGTGGCAAGGCACAAATCGGGCCAAGGTTACAAAGAATTTCTGCAGCACTCAAGGTTCCTAAGAGCACAGTGGCCTCCATAATCCTTAAATGGAATAAGTTTGGGACCACCAGAAGTCTTCCTAGATCTGGCCGTCCAGCCAAACCGAGCAACCGTGGGAGACGAGCCTTGGTGAGAGAGGTCAAGAAGAGCCCCAAGATCACTGTGGCTGAGCTCCACAGATGTATTAAGAAGATGGGAGAAAGTTCCACAAAGTCAACTATCACTGCAGCCCTCCACCAGTCGGGCCTTTATGGCAGAGTGGCCCAACGGAAGCCTCTCCTCAGTGCCAGACATATGAAAGCCCGCATACAGGTTGCTAAAAAAAAACAACACATGAAGGACTCCCAGACTATGAGAAATAAGATTCTCTGGTCTGATGAGACGAAGAGAGAACTTTTTGGTGATAATTCTAAGCGATATGTGTGGAAAAAAACAGGCACTGCTCATCACCTGCCCAATACAATCCCAACAGTTAAACATGGTGGTGGCAGCATCATGCTATGGAGGTGTTTTTCAGCTGCAGGGACAGGACGACTGGTTGCCATTGAAGGAAACATGAATGCGGCCAAGTACAGAGATATCTTGGATGAAAACCTCTTCCAGAGTGCTCTGGACCTCAGACTTGGCCGAAGGTTCACCTTCCAACAAGACAATGACCCCAAGCACACAGTTAAAATAACAAAGGAGTGTCTTCAGAACAACTCTGTGACCATTCCTGACTGACCCAGCCAGAGCCCGGACCTAAACCCAACTGAGCATCTCTGGAGAGAACTGGAAATGGCTGTCCACCAACGTTCACCATCCAACCTGACAGAACTGGAGAGGATCTGCCAGGAAGAATGGCAGAG
Organism: Oophaga sylvatica; assembly: GCA_033576555.1. NCBI lineage: Eukaryota > Metazoa > Chordata > Amphibia > Anura > Dendrobatidae > Oophaga > Oophaga sylvatica. The sequence goes on along the minus strand of JARQOD010009993.1, from coordinate 25,330 downwards.
GATCCCCAAATCCAGGTGTGAAAAACTTGTTGCATCATTCCCAAGAAGACTCATGGCTGTACTAGCTCAAAAGGTGCTTCTACTCAATACAAAGCAAAGGGTCTGAATACTTATGACCATGTGAGATTTCAGTTTTTCTTTTTTTAATAAATTTGCAAAAAATTCTACATTTCTGTTTTTTTTTCAGTCAAGATGGGGTGCAGAGTGCACATTAATGATGAAAAAATGAACTTTTTTGAATTTACTAAATGGCTGCAGTGAAACAAAGAGTGAAAAATTTAAAGGGGTCTGAATACTTTCAGTACCCACTGTACACTCTACAGAAGAGAGAGGACGGCACTATAGAGTGTAGGCTCTTATGGTGAGCGGAGTCCTCTCTCCAGTAGAATGTAAGACTTGGGCCGGGGTCACACGGTTGTCGATTCTCCCATGCAAGAGAATCGGGGCAGATAATCCAAATACTCTTGGATCAAACTCTGAGTTTCAGCCAAGTGTCAGTGCATTGTGCGCTGATTCTCTCGCATGAGAGAGTCGCAGCACAAGTGCGGAGAAGACAGAAAAAGTAATATGGGGAGGCCCCTACGGCCATACAAAATTACATTTTCCCGCTCTTTGATGCTTTAGCAATATGGGAAATGGTGCCGGGCAAATTTTTTTTTTTTGTCAACCGTGAATCAAATATCAAAATTTTCAATTTTGTGTAAAGCCACAAATTTCAGTAAATTCAACTCGTATTCCATCCTCCATAAATCGATCTCCTCATCCCTACTAGTAACATCACAATAGTAAGTGACATTATTAACTTTACCCTAATAATTAGAGATGAGTGAATCAATTTGCAGGAACCTTGCCCAGCGGCCACGTCAGTAATCTGTGGCCACAGAATGGGCGTCCTGTGAATTTCCACCAACCTGATTGGATTCCTGGCGCCTCTCCTGATTAGAAGGCCTGGTGACATCGTGTGCGTCATGCCACATAGATGATGTCACACCGAGTGTACTAATGAGAACATGCACCAGGTATAGTAGAAGGTTCGTAAAGCTTAACTCTAATAGCCACGGACTACTTTAGTGGATGCTGATATATGGTGCGATTTCAAGTGGGAACTCAGCAAACCTACACATACCTGCTTGGATATCCGGCACCCCTCCTGATAAGAAGGAATGGTGACATCATGCACTCGTCATTCCACAATGATGACATCATGCCAGATCTACTAATCAAAAGAGGTGCCAGGGATTCAAGCAGGTAGGAGGAGGTTTGTAAGGTTAGGGTGGCACCTGATATATGGTGTTATTTGTAGTAGGAGCCCTGTGCACCTCCTCCTATCTACTTGGCACCTCTTCTGATTATAGGCCTGGTGACATCCTGTGCGCGTCATGTCACAACGATGTCACGCCAGGTCTAGTGATCACAAGAGCGCCCGGGATAAAAGGAGCTACTAGGAGGTTCATAGGGCTTCCATCCAGCAGCCATGGACTACTGATGTATAGTGACATTTCTAGTGTGGGGCCAGAGGGCATAATAATGATTTTATAAAAAGGAACTTGCCACTTGCTGACATCAAACATAATGCTTCAAGAAAACTATACAAAGACAAATGAGTATGACATCAGAGAAACCGAAAGGGTTCAGATTTAGGATACAGTGACGCAGTGATGGATGTTGTGGTTTCAATAGAACCCAAATAGTATTACAAGAAATAACATGACCACATTGCCAACGGGTGTCATTACTGATCAGATCAAAATAGTCAACATCATAATTACCGTAGTTATACCTGGTATCAAAACAGAAGTCACTGGGTCTGATAATACCAGAAATGACGCTGCCTTCCAGTGACAACGATGGCACCTTATAAAGAAATATGAAAAAATAATAAGAACAATATTAATTTATTCGCTGATATACCGCCATTAATTCCACAGCGCTTTACAGACATCGTCATCTCTGTCCCCATTGGGGCTCGCAATCTACATTCCCTAAAACCAGAGAACCTGGAGGAAACCCACCTCAATCACAGGAGGACATACAGACTCCTTGCAGATGTCATCCAGGGTGGAGCGAACCCCAGGGCCACCATGCTGCCACTACCATAAGCGATAACACCAATAACACTGATGCTCGCTTTAGTGGTCTCATCATCAAACTCTCATGCGCACCATTAAATAATTTCATACATTTTCCATAATGTAATGAGCGGTTATTAAAAGCTCGTCCCCGATGTCAGAACTGTTATTTGAAGGTTCGGCGCCCAATGCAAAACTGTCCCTTTTTATTTTTTTTATTTCTTATTTTTAATACTAGCTTTTTTCTTAAAGGGAACTATAACCAGAATTTTTTTTATTATTTTTGGGAATTTCTTTTCACATCACAATCTATAACAAAAATAAAAAATCTAAATCTAAATCTTGCCCTATTCCCACTGGCCACTGCGGCTTTTTTAGGCAAATGCTTTGCTGCTTCAAGATATCAACATGTTCATTAGCTGCAAATCACAGACTCTGACCCGAACTTTTGTTTTGGAGCATCTATGAACATGTGCAATGGTCATTCTGAAGGAAAGGGAGGGAGAGCAGGGCCAACTGTGAAATCAGACAATGTGATAGGTGGATCCTGTGTAATCGCTTGTATATAGCAGTGTTACCTGTCATTGCAATCCTAACCCTGCCTCTAAAAAACAGTTAAAATAAAAAAAAATATGTAACGATTAAAACAATAGGCCAGTTTCTGATCTTAGCTTTTATGTGTTAGAAAGGCTGCTATTGGACCCACTGCAACATCTGCACCCCTGACAGCTACAATGCCTGCATCCAATTCACACAGACGTGTGTGTAGTATGAGTGTAGAGTGTGCATGTGTGTAGTGCATGTATTCTGTCTGTAGATTGTGTGTATAGAGTGTGCATGCAGAGTGTGTACAGAAGGTATATATACAGTGTATATATACATACACATATATATACTTCTATCTATAAATAGCTATATCTATCAATCTATATCTATATATCCAGAGCCTTGCAAAAGTATTCATCCCCCTGGAACATTTCAACCTTTTCCCACATATCATGCTACAAACAAAGATAACAAATGTAAATTTTTGGTGAAGAATCAACAATAAGTGGGACACAATTGTGAAGTTGAACGAAATTTATGGGTTATTTTACATTTTTGTGGAAATTCAAAAACTGAAAAGTGGGGCGTGCAATATTATTCGGCCCCTGTAACTTAATACTTTGCTGCGCCCCCTTTTGCTGTGATTACAGCTGCAGTCACTTGGGGGATGTCTCTATCAGTTTTGTACATCGAGAGACTGAAATTCTTGCCCATTCTTCCTTGGCAAACAACTCGAGCTCAGTGAGGTTGGATGGAGATCGTTTGTGAACAGCAGTTCTCAGCTCTTTCCACAGATTCTCGGTTGGATTCAGGTCTGGACTGTGACTTGGCCATTCTAACACCTGGATACGTTTATTTGTGAACCATTCCATTGTAGATTTTGCTTTATGTTTGGGATCATTGTCTTGTTGGAAGACAAATCTCCGTCCCAGTCTCAGATCTTTTGCAGACTCCAACAGGTTTTCTTCAAGAATGGTCCTGTATTTGGCTCCATCCATCTTCCCATCAATTTGAACCAACTTCCCTGTCCCTGAGGTAAAAAAGCAGGTCCAAACCATGATGCTGCCACCACCATGTTTGACAGTGGGGATGGTGTGTTCAGGGTGATGAGCTGTGTTGTCTTTACGCCAAACATCGTTTGACATTGTTGCCAAAAAGTTTGATTTTGGTTTCATCTGACCAGAGCACCAATATAAAAATAGATCGTGAGCACAACCTTAATGGAAATGGTGCTTAAAGTCTAGGTTCCCACACCGGGTACTAATGACAAAGAAAAGACTAAGCACTCAACTTAATAATTTATTAGTAGAAAATGGGTCTTTGGTCACTATCTATTCACGGTCGATACTCAGAGCCATTTTCACAATTATTATACCCTTATTTTAGGCAGCAGTCTTCACTTGGGGCACCTGTCTCTCTAGGAGCCATTTCTATATACATATAAGGTATGGCACTATTTTTTCCTGATTTTCCTATTTAAGATACCACCACGACTGTCTATGCATACTCGTAGCCAATCCACTCATTTTCTTTTTGTTCTTGGTTTTAGACCCATATAGACATATTTTGTATATACTTTAGTTTATTATTCTTTTTCCTTTTTTGTCTGTACAAATTCTTATGCATTTGAATTGTTATTTCAGTAGTACTGATGAAGGTCACCAAGATCGAAACGTTCTGACCAGAGCACCGTCTTCCACATGTTTGGTGTGTCTCCCAGGTGGCTTGTTGCAAACTTTAAAATACACTTTTTATGGATATCTTTGAGAAATGGCTTTCTTCTTGCCACTCTTCCATAAAGGCCAGATTTGTGCAGTGTACACTGATTGTTGTTCTATGGACAGACTGTCCCACCTCAGCTGTAGATCTCTGCAGTTCCTCCAGAGTGATCATGGGCCTCTTGGCTGCATCTCTGATCAGTCTTCTCCTTATTTGAGATGAAAGCTTTGAGGGACGGCCGGGTCTTGGTAGATTTGCAGTGGTATGATACTCCTTCCATTTCAATATGATCGCTTGCACAGTGCTCCTTGAGATGTTTAAAGTTTTGGAAATCATTTTGTATCCAAATCCGGCTTTAAACTTCTCCACAACAGTATCACAGTCCAGCCTGCTGTGTTCCTTGGTCTTCATGATGCTCTCTGTGCTTCAAACAGAACCTGAGACTATCATAGAGCAGGTGCATTTATACAGAGACTTGATTACACACAGGTGGATTATATTTATCATCAGTAGTCATTTAGTCATTTTCAGTTTTTGTATTTCCACAAAATTTTAAAATAACCAATAAATTTCATTCAACTTCACAATTGTGTCCCACTTGTTGTTGATTCTTCACCAAAAATTTACATTTGGTATCTTTATGTTTGAGACATGATATGTGGGAAAAGGTTGAAAAGTTCCAGGGGCTGAATACTTTCGCAAGGCACTGTATGCATAAGTATATACTGTATAATTATATATATATATATATATGTATGTGAATATATATATATCAGCCCCCGAGGAAGCCCACATGAAATGCGCGTAGGGGCTGCTCTCTTTGCCGTCTCACACAGGGTTACTATGGGTAAGATTGTCTGACCACTTTTCTTTCCATTCAGGTGCTTTATATTACTTTAAACTAGATTTGTTTCCATTTTTTACTCAGTGTTTTGTGCTTAGTATACAGGATATTATTGTTACGATGTTACCACTGTATGGATTACTCAATATCAGGTGATGTTATTTTTACTAACTGATATATATGCCCTAGATATAATTTATGGTATACTGTAGTCATGGGGTATCATACAATTCTTTTTGCCCATGCCTTATAGTTTTATTTGTGAGTTGGCAGTTTTTCTTGTGTGCATCCTGTGCCATCATTTCCTTCCTCTTACATTTTATTAGTATGAATTTGTGTATCATGTCTCTGTATGTATTTTTATGGGAAATAAAATTTGTTACTTTTTTACATATTTTTGGGGTCTTTTTCTTACTCCAAATCGCTTGTAGGATTCATCATTAGCGGAGTGCCTGGTATTGCTGATTGCCAATTTGGCTTTCTTAAGTAATATCTTTTTCACTTCATTTTTCAATATGATTTTTGTTTGGATATCTTTGATTATGATATAGAAAGTATATCTCATATAAATATCGGATAGATGTGAAACCATAATAATGACCACTGGGTTCTAAACATCTAAGGATTATTTTACCAGTGCTTTGTTAGAGGAAGCCCTTTGGTTTGGAATGCTTACTTTTCCGCCTCTGTGTAAACAACTTTCAGTCCCCAGCAAAACTCTGCTGTCATTACCTCGACACTCTATGAGGCCCCTACTTCAATGGAGGTTAAATTGTTAGTTTTCTGTTTACTTCCCCTGTTTTAATTAGTTTCTTTCTTCCCCAAGTATAATTAGTTTCTCTCAGCCACAATTAATACCATATGTTCAATAAGGGTGATATCTCCCCTCTCTGGAAATGTCTTATGAATATTTATTTTTTTTCTATGACAGGTGGCAACCCACGTCACGCCACTGGTTGTACAAATAAACTTTTAGCCAGCACGTGCACTACACAAACCACGTGACCTTATAGATGCCTCATCTATTTGCATTTTAATATTAGGCATTCGACTTCACAAATGCTACATGTGTGATTGGCTGTTCAGCAGTATTCTGCACCTGTGTAAGATGCCTGTCGGCACGTAGCTCATTGGCATCCTTCTAAAAACTGGTATCTGAACCTGCCCTTGTAAACATGGCATTTTTTAATAATTGGGTGTTTTCACATATAGTTTTTTTTTGCTGTGGTTTCGTTTTTCGCATGAAAAATGCAGGCTACAGCTAGAAACTGTGGCGAAAATTACGTGCATTTTTAATGCTTCTTATGGTGCCAGAAAAACTATTTTAAAAAGCAAAAACTACTGTAAAAATGCAGAAAGAATTGAGATACTGCGTTTTGTAAAAAACAAACAAACAAACAAACAAACATCACAAGTCAAAATACTCAAGGAAAAGAAAACCACTGTGTGAATGAGGTTTTAGAAATCATATTAATTTGGCTGAGACTGTGAAACGCTATGAAAAAATGCATAGAAAAAACACATTAAAATAAATAAATGATGAATGCGTCCGAAGTCTAGCAGCCCAACCGATTCTGAGAACTGGGGTCCTCTTTGTGAATGAAACAGTAGTGCACATTTCTGTCCCACTACCATGAGACTGATGGCACAGCTGCCGGCCATGACACTGATGGCACGGCTGCCAGCCATGACACTGATGGCACGGCTGCCAGCCTTGAGACTGATGGCACGGCTGGCGGCCTTGAGACTGATGGCACAGCTGGCGGCCTTGAGACTGATGGCACAGCTGGCGGCCTTGGACTGATTTGCAGGCCTTGGACTGATGGCCTGGCCTTGGACTGATGGCTGGCGAGCCTTGGACTGATGGCGGCTGTTGGCCTTGGGACTGATGGCTTGGCTGTCGGCCTTGGGACTGATGGCACAGCTGGTGGCCTTGAGACTGATGGCACAGCTGCAGGCCTTGGGACTGATGGCTTGGCTGTAGGCCTTGGGACTATGGCTTGGCTGTCGGCCTTGAGACTGATGGCTTGGCTGTTGACCATGAGACTGATGGCTTGGCTGTAAGCCTTTGGACTGATGGCTTGGCTGCTGGCCTTGGGACTGATGGCTTGGCTGGCCTTGGGACTGATGGCTTGGCTGTCGGCCTTGGGACCGATGGCACAGCTGGCGGCCTTGGGACTGATGGCACAGCTGGCGGCCTTGGGACTGATGGCTTGGCTGTAGGCCTTGGGACTGATGGCTTGGCTGTTGACCATGAGACTGATGGCTTGGCTGTAAGCCTTTGACTGATGGCTTGGCTGCTGGCCTTGGACTGATGGCTTGGCTGTGGCCTTGGGACTGATGGCTTGGCTGTCGGCCTTGGATGGACCTTGGACTGTGGCACAGCTGGGCGGCCTTGGGACTGATGGCACAGCTGGCGGCCTTGGGACTGATGGCACAGCTGGCGGCCTTGGGACTGATGGCTTGGCTGTAGGCCTTGGGACTGATGGCTTGGCTGTTGACCATTGAGACTGATGGCTTGGCTGTGAAGCCTTGGACTGATGGCTTGGCTGTGGCCTTTGGACTGATGGCTTGGCTGCTGGCCTTGGACTGATGGCTTGGCTTGGCTGGGTCGGCCTTGGGACCGATGGCACAGCTGGCGGCCTTGGGACTGATGGCACAGCTGGCGGCCTTGGGACTGATGGCTTGGCTGTAGGCCTTGGGACTGATGGCTTGGCTGTTGACCATGAGACTGATGGCTTGGCTGTAAGCCTTTTGACTGATGGCTTGGCTGCTGGCCTTGGGACTGATGGCTTGGCTGCTGGCCTTGGACTGATGGCTTGGCTTTCGCTTGGGACCGATGGCACAGCTGGCGGGCTTGGACTGATGGCACAGCTGGCGCCTTGGGACTGATGGCTTGGCTGTAGGCCTTGGACTGATGGCTTGGCTGTAGGCCTTGGACTGATGGCTTGGCTGTGCCTTGGGAATGATGGCTTGGCTGTTGGCCATGAGACTGATGCTTGACTGTTGACCATGAGACTGTTGGCTTGGCTGTTGACCATGAGACTGTTGGATTGGTTGTCTACATCAGTCTCATGAGTGGAGTGGTGGTCATGCTGCTCGCTACTGCTCCATTCACAATGGGGACCTTAATCTCAAAATTCATGCCCCAGTGGCCAGACCCCAGCCATCATTCATTTATCACCTGTCCTTTGATGTACATTGGTATCCTATATTCATGTATAGTGGACTGTGTATAGTATACACTGCAGTTTGACTATCTACCCTAAACAAGAAGTGGAGTTTATAGAAGTTCGAGTCATCGACACAAGCAGCGGTATCTGTAGTGTACACAGAGATGTCTGCATTACAAACACAGGGCATGTATCTATTATACAATGGCTTTTTCATGTCCCTATGAGGACCGTGCACTGTGAGCCATCAATTAACTCTTCCTATCCTACTCATTCCGCTTGTTCTCCTTCTGACCTTGGTTATGTAAATGCCATTATTTGCTTTTCATCTAGCTATGTTTTTTTTTTTTTGAAGTTCAGGGGCAAGATATTATACTTCACGTTCCCAGACATGGAAAACATGTCCCATATGGGATTATTTTATTTAGGGAAGCGGATGAAGCATTAGGAAGTTGCCAAGCACAAGTGGACACATTCTACGCATTTTCTGCATTCAAGTTCATGAATTCACCCTGCGGATATGTCTTTATTTTATTTTTTTTTTCCTATCTTCTTCAAAGCAAAACCAGACGGAAAATCTGTCTGCCCCCACGCCCTTGGATTGTGGTTTTAACAATTGGGATCAATATGGAATGTATGAGAGAATTTCAGATGCCAAACAATGTGAATTGGAAGAACACAGCGATGGTGACTGATGGGTCACTGTGTGACAACGGTTATAGTCAGGAGGACTCAGCCGATGGAAAAACATCTGCTAGATTTAAAGGGTTTAAAAGCCTCACGAAATGCTGTAATCAGAAGTTCGCATCTGAAGGCCATAAGGTTCAAGAAGCAGCTGATAAAGCACATGGAAGCGCCATATCTAATGGGTAGAAGGCTGGTTAACTGCTGGTCTGCCAGCGATTGCAGTGTATTGCCAGGCAAAAAATTATTCCTACTTCTAAAACTCAAAGTAGTTACAATACGGCAAATATAATATATTTAACACCTAATAGTGACTATTGTAGTCATCAGACGAGGTCAGGGCAGAACAAACATGGTGTGACTCAGAGGTGACATTCTCTCTGACTGCCCAGACATTATCATGGCTTCTCCCCCTGCCAAGAGACTTCAGAGCTTGCTGCCCAGTTTTTTTCTGTTTTGTCACTTGTGCCATACAGATTTACACTATGACTGTGAAATATAATATCACCACTCACTGTGTGCTATATGGTGCTAAAGATTGTGCCCTCTGAAGAAAAAAAAATGTGCCCCCTTGAGCAGGGATGGATTGGGACTGGAATTCAGTCCTGGCATTTGAAAGCACACAGGTCCAGGCTATCCTTGTCCCCGAGCACCACATGGGGATGTCTATTACTAATATAACCTAGGGGAAATAAAGATTCAAGACTAATATTTCTAATAATACCAATAATATCACTATATAAAACTAAATAATACTGCATCTAGAGTGACTGCCAACTTTAACTTCAATCCTGGAGAACCGCTTTCACCATACAGTGACCATATAATGGTAATATCAGTTTCCAGAGGACGCCAATACTGTTAACAGTGTAGCACACAATGCAGTCCGCAGTTGGACAGGCACATTTGGCATTTGCTAGAATTGCCAGATGGCCAGTCCGGGCCTGCCCTTGAGTGTATACTTAGTCACGCTGTGTCACTTGACTTTAAGATGACCAACAACTTGCTCCTATAATAAAACAAGAAACATACTTTCTAACCCCATCTTCAAGCTCTGGTTTCTGACAAGGCACCTGCCAGAATAACAGAAGCAGTGTAATGGCACCATTGCATCACCTGGGTCAAAGAGAGGATGCCAAGTGATGAAGCTTTCTGCCATTCTGCTGCCGGATTAATTCGCAGCATTTCTTTAGGACACGGATACAATTGACTACAAGGAAGGAGGACCATCTTGTCATGGTGTGCGCATATACATAAGAATCTGTGATCAACTTGGACTGTATGTATTGTCTGTATTGCTGTATAAAATAATTTAATTATTATAACACATGACTTACTTGATTAAGATTTAGATGCTGCTTTTTCCCTTGTTTTGTTTACTACGATTTTTACTTGACTTTATTGGTTTTATCAATTGATATGTGTATAAATAAAAATTTACTTTTTTATTATGACTCTTAGTCCATGATTTTTTTGGGTTTTCATGTTAAAGATATGTACGCATGACGCATGCGGATCTATGCGGATCAAATGCTGCCCACAGATACGCAATGTGAAACCAGCCTTACTGGCGTTAGTGTGGGAGATGACGAGAAGTTTGCCGAGTACCTGTCGGGATCCGAAGGCTTGGTACGTACTGACAAGAATCCCCTTGCCCACCTAGAAAATGTGAAACTGGGGGCCTTGGAGCAAAGATGGGTGGCCCATGTGGCAAAATATCGATACAAGATCGCATATTGAAAAGGAGCTGAGAATACACATGCCGATGCCCTGTCCAGGGTGACCCATGAGTGCCCTGGCCGTGACGAATAGTTGGAGGCAGAGGAGATCCCTGGGTTCCGGAACCTCGCCAGGATTCTGGCGACGATGTGGGAGCAGGTCGAAGAAGTGTCAGGAAAACACCTATTGGGATGGCTTCGAGATGACTGGGTGCTGCTTCAGCAGGAAGACAGAGAACTCGCACAATTGAGACAATGGGTGGCCCTAAAACAACTTCCCAGCCAAAGCGAGACACCTTGTCCCTAGGGATGTTGCAGATTCTCCAACAGTGGGAGAGGCTCCAACTGGAAGATAGTTTGCTGTATCGGAATGTACAGTTGGTACAAGAATTGGGAGTCACCTGGTAAGTGGTACTCCCCGAAAAGGTGACCAGTGAAGTGGAAACAGAAGCCCATGTAAGAGGAGCTCACTTTGGTCTGGAGAAGAAGTTTCAGTGGTTGCAGAAGCTGGTCTATCATCCCCGACTGAAAACTGCAGTGGAAGAGGCCTGTCAACAATATCAAAGTTGTGAATTGGCTAAACCTCCCGAGCAGAGAACTCCTACGCAGACTATTGTGACATCTGCTCCCCTGGAACTGCTAATGATCGACTACTTGACCGTCTGTCCCACTCATCTCGGATATGAACATTGTCTTATGATGACTTCACTAAGTTTGCTGTGGTGACTCCGACCCCGGATCAGATGGCTGAGTCAGCTTGCTTTCAAGGTCAAAGTGATGGGGAGCTCCACCACCTGTATCGGATTGAAAAGTCCAGGACAACACCTTACCATCCGTAGGGGAATGGAGCCTGTGAATGTTTCAATCGGACACTGATTCAGATGTTGAGAACATTGGAGTTAGACAGGAAAGTCCGTTGGCCAGAGTATCATCTTCCAACGCATCATCTTTCAACCTCTCCTCACACCTTCCCTCATTGTCGGTCTGCACACTGCAGAAAGGCGCAGCAGTTGTGTTTCATCATCATCATCAGAGATGGGCTGCGGTGGTCCGCTGACTATATATACAAGCCCTCCCACATACTCATCTTCAAACTGAACAAGCAGTTGGGCACTGCTTGGCTGATTTGCAAGGTAGAAGAAAGATGCCCATGGGCTGCAGGTACAAAACTGCGTTTTCAGTAGGGGACCGGGTGGGAGAGAATGCAAAGGAACTGGAGGCACTCTCAGCCATTCCATCTAAAACAATCTCAAAAAATGTTCTGGCTTTTCCATTTTTCCAGTGGTTCTCGGACCTACGAAATTAAGCAAAACATCCTGTTGCCTGTGTGTACCAGAGAAAGGTGTTTTATTTGGACGCATAGCAGGTACAGAATGACCACATCCTCTTACTGCAGCAGCTACAGTGTAAGGAGGAAGGCCAGGCTGCGAATACCTGTGCCGCGCCGGGTCAGGAACTGTCGAGGCTGCGTCTCCTGTTTCCCGGGAAGAAATAGGGGAGCAGACAGGCCCTATGACCCAGGGGGCGTGTTTAGTCAGAGAACCCGGCCGGAAGCTGAGGTAGAAAGTGCGAGAAGCTGCAGAGAGTACCCCCGTCGTCAGCGGGCGAGCAGCAAGGCTGGCAGCACTGTCTGAACCTGAACCGCCGGCACTGCATCGGACTGCAGCAGACAGACCCGGTGGCCTAGAGATAGTTTTCGCGTGGGCAGGTGGCGTGCAGCAGGCTGAGAGGAGTGCTCCATCCCCAGAGCACCAGTGCTGCGCAGGCCTGCATCCGATAACTCCCGCCGCTACCAGTGGGGACTTGAGAGGTGCAAAGTGCCCGGTGACTACCAGAGAGCAAGGTGCCGTACGTTCTGTGTCCGTGAGTATAGTGCACGTGCCACATAAGAGAAACCGATTACGGGATAGACACTTGCACCCTGATTTGCCAGTTGATACTTGCCAGTCTACGGTGGACCTGGACAGTGCGGCGGCATTAATTGACTTGGCCGCATCAACTTATGGACTAGGGGCTCAGCGGAAGGTGCCAGAGAACGACCACTGCTGCCAGAAGACGGAGCCTTGTTTCCTACAGGAACTTTTTGGATAAGCATCGTGCCAGCCGTTGTTGGCGCTATTGCCTTCCCAACCTAAGTCATAGACTGAGGAACATCTGCGTTACCTGATTCATTGTTCCTTAACACTGCATATCCTTTGCAAATTGAACTGTTTTATTCCCTCATTTAACTGTTTACCTCCCTGCGTGACGTTTCCCAATGTTAAAGTTGTTAACCACTAGCAGCAACAGCACCACGGCCACTTCCACATCCCCTATTTGATGCTCTCCTCATTTTTTGCACCTCAATAAGTGCACAGTAAAGAAGAAAAAGTGCCCAGTAGCACACTCTTAAGGTATGCAGCAACAGGTGGCGTTTTAGGGGACTCCGCGCCAGGCCCCGTGTTAGGGGACTCCGCGCCAGGACCCGTGTTAGGGGACTCCACGCCACGCTAAGAAGAGAATGGCGGCACAACCCCTGATCCAGCATTTATATAGGCCAGGTCACATGGTGCGCCGGCCCACAGCCTGAAAGCTTGCTGATTGTTGAAATGCTGCAGATCAGCGAAACTGTATTCAGAAAAACGTCACTTGTGAGTCACCTGATTTAATTCTACTGTGATTTCTTATATGGTGTACAGAACTGGCATCTACCACTATAGTTACTTTATAGTAGTATTGTTGGTCTTGGTCTGCATATAATGTTTTTTATTCATTAATAGCTTTCTTGTTTTTAAAAAATCCACTATACCCTCTATAATTATGATGCACGTCTGTAGTTGAACCTGTGTTACCTGGGCTGAGGGTTCACTAATATGTCGTTTACCTCCTGCTGTGCCCCAAGTTATGTCTCTGGTTCAATTTCTATAGAGAGGGACCTTCAAACAACACCCCTCACATACAAATCAAGATTTAGAAGGTATAGGGACCTACTCTTCAGTTAATGACTTAATAGCTAACTTGAGTTTGCCAAAGTGTACTCTTAGTAGGAAACAAGATTTTTAGGTCCGATATTCACTGTATGCATTTCTTAATTCTAGAATCCGTTCATTTTGTAATAAGTTGTCTCACTGTTGTCTTGCATTGAGCCAAAGGCCATATCATCATAAATATACTGAACATTAGACTTACAAGTAAGAATTCTTCATTTTCATAAACATTTTTGAAATAATATTTTTCAGAAATAAATTTTAAACTAATTTGGTTGATCACTTATTCCATTGTTAAATATACACTGCTCAAAAAAATAAAGGGAACACTCAAATAACACATCCTAGATCTGAATGAATGAAATATTCTCATTGAATACTCTGTTCTGTACAAAGTTGAATGTGCTGACAACAAAATCACACAAAAAATCATCAATGGAAATCAAATTTATTAACTAATGGAGGCCTGGATTTGGTGTAAGGTTCTTTGTCTCTGTTGACATGTTCCTTGAAACTCAGTTTTCCGTCGGCCATTTTGCTTTCTGTCTTTCTGCAGCTCTTGCCCTCAGTTAATATGGAGTTTCCAGTTTTCATGTTCCCGCCCTGATTCTTCCCTCTTGCTTCTTAAGCAGCCTCAGCTGAACAATCAGTGCTCCTGAATCAAGCCTCAGTCAGTCTGTGACCTGACTCCTGGAAACCTTGAACTTGTACTCCAGCTATTCCCTACTGAGGAACCTTTGAACACTTTTGGACTCTGGAAACCTGCTGTCTGGTGAATCCATGTTTGCAGAGGAATTACGGTACAGAGAAGAGATCCTGAACCTGCTTTGGAGATTTATTGTAGTGCTTGAAGTTACTCTGGCCTGCTGTGTCTCCTGACTCTGTTCCTGCAAACTGTGTGAACTTTTCAGCATGCTTGTATGAAGTAATACAAGTCATTTCATATCAACCTGTGTCTCCTGTGTTTTCCTCGCACCCAAGCACAAGACGCTATAGGAACTGTACACTATACATGACAAGATTCAGGAGCCAATGTTTAGTGTCTGCAGGGTCTGGGAAAGCCGTGTCTGCTGTGACTGTGGATATCAGATGTCCGTTTAATACCTTATGTGATGACAGTGGTTGTGACTTCTCACAACCATTCCAGGTGAGCGCATTCCCTTAAAATTTTACTCTGGAGTGTTACCACAGGTAAACACTATTGGTTTTTTTTTTTTTTCCTTTCCTCTTCCAGCACTTCTGCCTTAAAAGATCTGGAAGATGGAGGCCCTAATAAAGGAACTTTGCGGAGTGACTGATACAATCCTTTCAGATGTACAGACTTTAAAAACCCGTTTTGCAAGCCTACAGGACCTCACTAATCATAATTTGCAAGTGTTTGGACAGACTACCCAGGAATTGCGAGCCAGGATTGAGGCTCTAGAGGAACGAGCCCAGGCTCCTGCCATAACCCCGAGTTCTGGGATCCCCAAATTACCTCCTTTTCGTTTTGGCGGTGAACGTGAGAAATTCAGGGGATTTATTAATCAATGCAATTTATTTTTCTCTGCACATGCTTCACAATTTCCCACTGAACGATCCAAAGTGCTTACTATAATCATGTTGCTTACCAATAAGGCTTTGATGTGGGCAAACCCTCTGATTGAGACTGAGGATGATTGTTTGAATCACCTTGATGCTTTTATTTCAGCCATGGGGCAGGTGTTTGATGACCCCAATCGAGGTGCAACAGCTGAAGCAGCCATGTTAACTTTGCGCCAAGGTAAGCGTTCAGTAGCCGAATATGCCCTGGATTTCAGGAGATGGGCTCTTGATACCACTTGGGACACTTCCGCTAAAAAATCTATTTTTCGGAAAGGGTTGTCTCCACTGATTAAGGATGAACTTGCTCGTGCCGACCCTCCCACTGCGTTAGGTGACTTTATTAACTATTGTATCCGTATTGATGCTCGTCTGACTGAACGCAGACAAGAGAGATGGTTCGAAAATAATCGCACTAACCTTTTACTACCTCCCTCCTCAGCTAAGGAACCTTTGAGTAGGATCACAAGGGAACCAGAACCTGAACCCATGCAGGTGGACTCTTTACAAAGACGGGTTAGTGATGCACGCAAAGAACATCGTATAAAGGAAAATCTATGTTTCTACTGTGGTAAGTCAGGGCACTTCATTATAAACTGCCCCAGCTGTTCTCGTAAGACTACTGCAGCAGTCATTCACTGTGAGTGTTGCGAGAGGAGCTCTGTCATGTCCGAGCCTCAGGCTCCAGAGAGATCTGCTGCAAGAGATCTTGATTTCTCGGACTTAAACTCTGTTAGTTCTGGGGACGATGACGGTATAAACGCTGCAATTTTTCAAGTTTCCTCAGCGGTGTCCCAGCTGAGTTGTAAAAGAAACAATTCTCATTGCTTCCTTTCCATCAAACTCTGGGTTGACTCAGTCTGGGTGTCTAGCTCTGCTATGATCGACTCAGGAGCAAGTGGAAATTTTATGGATATCTCCTTTGCTCTGAAACAGGGGATACGTTCAGTGAAGAAGGCTACTCCAGTACAGATGGAGACTGTGGATGGCTCTCTACTGACTTCTGGACCAGTGGATCAAGAAACAGAGCCTTTGAGGGTCCTTATGGGTAAAGATCATCAGGAGAAAATGTCTTTTTTGCTTATCTCTTCTCCCCACTTTCCCATTATTCTAGGGCTACCATGGCTGCAGGCGCAGAATCCTACGATTAACTGGGAGACCAAGGAATTACACTTTCCGGAGAAACAGATGAGTCAAGGAGTTTCAGCTTGCTCTGTTCCTAAAGGAACCATGTCAGTCCCTGAACTACCAGCTGTATACCAGGACTATGTGGATTTATGTGACAAGAAGAACGCTGATCAGCTTCCTCCTCACCGTCCATATGATTGTCCAATTGAATTATTGCCTGGAGCCGAGATACCTTTTGGTAAGATCTACCACCTAGCGGGGCCCGAGCTAAAAGCTTTGAAGGATTATATAGACGAAAATTTAGCCAAGGGCTTCATACGCCCCTCTTCATCTCCCGCAGGTGCACCCATCTTCTTTGTGAAGAAGAAAGATGGATCTCTGAGACCCTGCATAGACTATAGGGAACTCAATAAGGTTACTATTAGAAACCGTTATCCATTGCCTTTAATCCCTGAGTTGTTGGAGAGAGTGGGGCATGCCAAAATTTTCTCTAAACTGGATCTCCGTGGGGCCTATAACTTGGTCCGTATTAGACCTGGGGATGAATGGAAGACTGCTTTCAGGTCACGCTATGGACACTTTGAATATCTAGTTATGCCTTTTGGTCTGAGTACCGCCCCAGCCAATTTCCAACACTTTGTGAATGATATCTTCAGGGATCTCCTAGATACATTTGTGGTGATTTATCTGGATTATATTCTAATTTTTTCTAACTCCACAGAGGAACATCATGGACATGTGAGAATGGTCTTAGAACGCCTAAGACAAAACCATCTCTACATCAAACTTGAAAAATGTGAATTCCATAGGACCGAAATTCAATTTCTGGGGTATGTACTATCTACGCAAGGGATTAGTATGGATGGAAGCAAGACCCAAGCCATCAAGGATTGGCCAATTCCTAGAAATGTGAAGGAGGTGCAGCGTTTCATCGGGTTTGCCAACTTCTATAGACGTTTCATTAAGAATTTTTCTGAGGTAGTGTCACCTATCACCCAACTTACCCGGAAACAGTCTAGGTTCTCCTGGACCCCGCAAGCTCAGGAAGCATTTTCCTGTTTAAAGGATAAATTTACCACCGCACCTATCTTAGTACATCCCAACCCCGAGCTTGCCTTCATAATAGAGGTGGATGCTTCAGACTGTGCCATTGGAGCTATACTCTCTCAGAGAACAGGTGAGAAGAATGTCTTGCATCCCTGTGCCTTCTTTTCCCAGCAGTTGTTTTCGGCTGAGAGGAACTACGATGTGGGCAATAGAGAATTGTTGGCCATTATTGCCGCCTTCAAGGAATGGAGACACCTTCTTCAGGGAGCTGCACAGCAAATAGTCGTCCTGACAGACCATCGTAACCTTGAATTTATCAGGTCGGCTAAGTGCCTGACTCCTCGCCAGGCTCGCTGGAATCTTTTCCTAAACCAATTTAATTTTGTCATTTCTTATAGACCAGGATCGCGCAATGGAAAGGCTGATGCACTCTCTAGGATTCATTCAGCAGAGACACGTCCACTTACTCCTCCTAAGACTATTCTTCCTGACTCTAGATTCCTGGGAGTGATTCATAATCAAGACCTACTTAAGGACATCAAGGAAGCATACCATGCTGTTCTTTGTTGGCTCAACCCCCAAGGGACGTAAGTCTTGTCTTTAAGAATGGTGTGTGGATTCAGGGACAACGTCTGTATATACCTGAAACAGTCAGATTGAGAGTATTGCAACTCATCCACGATTCCAAGATAGCCAGGCATAGGGGAATTCTAAAGACACAAGAATTTCTTTCTCGTTTCTTTTGGTGGCCCACTTACAGGAAAGATGTCTTAAACTATGTCACTTCATGTGAAGTCTGTGCAAGATGCAAAACACCTCGCTCCTCACCAACTGGTCTGTTGCAACCTCTTCCCACCCCGTCCCGCCCGTGGGGATCCATTTCTATGGACTTCATTGTGGAGTTACCAACCTCTCAAGGGAAGAACACCATTCTAGTGGTGGTTGACCGTCTAACAAAGGCAGCTCATTTTATCCCTTGTGTCGGCTTACCCACTGCAAAATAGACATCAGACTTGATGATTAAGAATGTGTTTCGCTTACATGTAGTACCGGATAAGGTCATTTCGGATCGAGGGGTGCAATTCACTTCAAGGTTTTGGCAAAATTTCTGTGCAGCATTGGACATTAAAGTAAACCTTTCTTCTGCTTTTCATCCCCAGACTAATGGACAGACAGAACGAACCAATCAGACCCTGGAGCAGTATCTCCGCTGCTTTATCTGCCATCTACAGGATGATTGGGTGGATCTACTCCCACTGGCTGAGTTCTCTTATAACAACTCTCAGAGCGCCTCCACTAAGCAGTCTCCTTTTTACTCCAATT
Source organism: Oophaga sylvatica (assembly GCA_033576555.1). Lineage (NCBI taxonomy): Eukaryota > Metazoa > Chordata > Amphibia > Anura > Dendrobatidae > Oophaga > Oophaga sylvatica. The sequence continues at coordinate 6,532 of JARQOD010009993.1, read as the reverse complement.
TAGGTTATCATCCTAACATTCTTCCTCGATTTCCCATAGATACGCCCTTGCCGGCAGTGGCTGAAAGAATCACTTCTTTACAAAAGAATATGGATCTTCTAAAGGAAACTCTAGAATTGGCTCAGGAAAGGTACAAGAAAGCAGCAGATAAATTTCGTAAACCTGCACCAGCTTTCAAGGTAGGAGATTTGGTCTGGCTGTCAACCAGAAATCTTAAATTAAAGATTCCATTGTCTAAATTGGGACATAAGTACATTGGACCTTATAAGATCAATAAGATTATAAGTGCTGTTGCTTGTCGTCTTCAACTGCCCAGAACTATGAGAATCCACCCTGTCTTTCATGTATCCCTACTAAAGGCTGCAACACCCAATACGTTTCCTGGACGTTCTTCTCCTTGCCCTGACCCAGTGCTGGTCGATGGTCAGGAAGAATTTATGGTGGAAAGGATTCTAGATTCCAGGTTGTACAGAAATCAGTTGCAATATTTGATTAAATGGCAGGGCTACCCAGTGGAGGACAACTCATGGGAACCAGTCAATAATGTAAATGCTCCTCGCCTGCTCCGCCAGTTTCATCAGAGGTACCCTGACAAGCCTGGTCTGAGGTCATCCGGAGGTTGTCCCTAAGGGGGGAGTAATGTAAGGTTCTTTGTCTCTGTTGACATGTTCCTTGAAACTCAGTTTTCCGTCGGCCATTTTGCTTTCTGTCTTTCTGCAGCTCTTGCCCTCAGTTAATATGGAGTTTCCAGTTTTCATGTTCCCGCCCTGATTCTTCCCTCTTGCTTCTTAAGCAGCCTCAGCTGAACAATCAGTGCTCCTGAATCAAGCCTCAGTCAGTCTGTGACCTGACTCCTGAAACCTTGGACTTGTACTCCAGCTATTCCCTACTGAGGAACCTTGGAACACTTTTGGACTCTGGAAACCTGCTGTTTGGTGAATCCATGTTTGCAGAGGAATTACGGTACAGAGAAGAGATCCTGAACCTGCTTTGGAGATTTATTGTAGTGCTTGAAGTTACTCTGGCCTGCTGTGTCTCCTGTCGCTGTTCCTGCAAACTGTGTGAACTTTTCAGCATGCTTGTATGAAGTAATACAAGTCATTTCATTTCAACCTATGTCTCCTGTGTTTTCCTCGCACCCAAGCACAAGACGCTATAGGAACTGTACACTATACATGACATTTGGAGTCACACACACAATTAATGTAATGTCCTTAAAACAAGTCAAAATGATGCTCAGTAGTGTGTGTGGCCTCCACGTGCCTGTATGACCTCCCTACAACGCCTGGGCACACTCCTGAGGGATCTCCTCCCAGACTTGGACTAAAGCATCTGCCAACTCCTAGATAGTCTGTGGTGCAACGTGACATTGGTGGATGGAGCGAGACATGATGTCCCAGATGTGCTCAATCGGATTCAGGTCTGGGGAACGGGCAGGCCAGTCCATAGCTTCAATGCCTTCATCTTGCAGGAACTGCTGACACACTCCAGCTACATGATGTCTGGCATTGTCCTGCATTAGGAGGAACCCAGGGCCAATCGCACCAGCATATGGTCTCATAAGGGGTCTGAGGATCTCATCTCGGTACCTAATGGCAGTCAGGCTACCTCTGACGAGCACATGGAGGGCTGTGCGGCCCTCCAAAGAAATGCCACCCCACACCATTACTGACCTACTGCCAAAGCGGTCATGCTGAAGGTTGTTGCAGGCAGTAGATCGCTCTCCACGGCATCTGCCGACTCTCTCACATCTGTCACATGTGCTCAGTGTGAACCTGCTGTCATCTGTGAAAAGCACAGGGCGCCAGTGGCAAATTAGCCAATCCTGATGTTCTGTGGGAAATGCCAAGCGTCCTCCATGGTGTTGGGCTGTGAGCACAACCCACATCTGTGGATGTCGGGCACTCAGACCATCCTCATGGAGTCGGTTTCTAACACATACATATTTGTGGCCTGCTGGAGGTCATTTTGCAGGACTCTGGCAGTGCTCCTCCTGTTCCTCCTTGCACAAAGGCGGAGGTAGCCATCCTACTGCTGGGTTGTTGCCTTCCTACGGCCCCCCCCACATCTCCTGGTGTACTGGCCTATCTCCTGGTAGCGCCTCCAGCCTCTGGATACTACGCTGACAGACACAGCAAACCTTCTTGCCACAGCTCGCATTGATGTGCCATCCTGGATGAGCTGCACTACCTGAGCCACTTGTGTGGGTTTTAGAATCCGTCTCGTGCTACCACGAGCGTGAAAGCACAACCAACATTCAAAAGTGACCAAAACATCAGCCAGAAAGCATTGGTACTGAGATGTGGGCTGTGGTCCCCACCTGCAGAACCACTCCTTTATTGAGTGTGTTTTGATAATTGCCAATAATTTCGATCTGTTGTCTATTCCATTTGCACAACAGCATGTGAAATTGATTGTCAATCAGTGTTGCTTCCTAAATGGACAGTTTGATTTCACAGAAGTTTGATTTACTTGGAGTTATATTCTGTTGTTTAAGTGTTCCCTTTATTTTTTTGAGCAGTGTATTTTGTCACTTATAGTCATTAAGTTGTTAAAGGGTTTATCCAGGACTATTTATTTATTTTTTTAAACTAAGGCCCTAAAAACTAACAGGCAGGTAGGTTGATGCTTCCATGCCTATTCTACTCAGTGCTGGCTCAGAACAGTCATCGATCGTCCCTGCCAGTGTATTAGCTGCTCAACATCAACAGAGCAGCTCTTCTTCTTAAGTTGCTCTATTGATGGGGCGTGACTACCGGCATCATGCTGATTGACAGCCGGGTCTTCACAGTTAGGCAGCAGGGAGTTGGCTGTCAATTGGCATGATGTCGGCAGTCACGCCCCCTCAACAGAGCAGAGCGGAAGAGGAAGAGAATCCACTGCTCCATTGATGTGAGGTCAGCGGAAGCTTCTGAATCATAGGCGGATTAGTCCGTGCTGGCAGAGATAGGCATCGAGCCCAATAGGCAGGTAGGTAGCAACCAACTGCCTGTTAGGTTTTAGGGCCATAGTTATAGAAAAAAAGTCTGGATAACCCTTTTACGTTGGCACATTTTATGCAAAAATATGATAATAAAAAGTTAGTTTCTTATGCAGATTTTATGATGAGCATAGCTGCTGTTGGTCCTGTCTTTGAATCATGTTGGTTTTTATCCAGAGATGCTTCCTTCCTTGCCTTAACACTTGGCCTGAGAGGTTGTTTAGATAAGTAGATACATAGCGGGAAATGAACTGCTTTAAAAAGGCCAGATAATCATAACAAGACCCAGGGGTTACTGCCAGGTAGAAGATTGTTCTCAAGGCCACCATCCAAGAGCCACAGAATACTGTTGTGGCTGATTGACAAAATTCTGCAAATTGATTTGTAAAATATGCAATTTTAACCTCCCGACACAGTCTTATGTCGGAGTCCGTGCATGGAGCAGATTTGGGAGCTGGGCCCACTCCACACATGGCACAAAAATGTCGGCTGTGTTATACAGCAGATGTTCACCTCAAGCAACAAACAAAGCTTTAGCTTTTGGGGTGTTGATGAGTTCCTGAAGTCATCCATAATTACCATGTTGATACTCCTCTTAATGTCGGAGGAAACCACCAGTTTCCCTAATACTGCAATACCACTGTATGTCAATACACAGAACAAGTGATCGCAGGCTCAAAATCCCTAAGAAGATTAAAACACGGATTTTGGTAAGAACTTACCTGTAAAATCCTTTTCAGCGAAGGAAGGAAGAGAGACACAGTAATTCATTACTGATGGGTAGGCGGAGCCCCAGATCAGGATGACACCTCAGATCAAAAGCGTGTTGACTGGCTGGCTCCTCCAGCTCGGGCTCCTCCTACTCAGCTCCTTCAGTCGTACCAAAGCTTTAGGGAAGAACCAAGATCACCAGCGGAGCAACATAACCCCTTCTGAAGGAACTTCAGAGAAAACACAAGAATACAGGTTATGCATGCAAAGTAAGCCAAAAACCACAGAGTTCCAGGTACTACTCACTGAACCTGACTACTGTGATGAGCTGGCGATGCTGGAACAGAGCTTTAGCGCGCTGACCTCAGCCCAGATATCGCAATCAGATAAGGGTCGCGCTGCATCTGAAAACATCAACACACTTCTGCCTTGGGAGGGTGCTGTGTCTCCCTTCCTTCGCTGAAAAGGATTTTACAGGTAAGTTCTTACCAAAATCCGTGTTTCAGCTGCAGATGGAAGGAAGAGAGCCACAGTAATTCATTACTGATGGGACGTCCCAAAGCAGTTCAAAAATAAGGGTGGGAAAAAACCAACAAAAGGCAGAAACCCAACAACCTTAACAAAAAAGCGCAACCAGCGCTAAACACAAGTTCATCTAGAACTTTAAACTACAGCTGCCTGCAGGACCCTACGTCCGAGGGCTGCATCAGCGGAAGCACTGACGTCCACTTTATAAAACTTTGTAAACGTGTGGACAGAGCGCCAAGTTGCCGCCCGGCAGAGCTGCACTGCCGAGGCACCTTGATGAAAAGCCCACGATGAAGCCACAGCTCTCGTGGAATGGGCTCGAATCTTAATCGGGCAAGATTCACCCCCAAGACGGTAAGCTTCCAAAATAGCTGACCGGATCCAACGAGCTATAGAATCCTTGGAGGCTCGTTGACCACGCCGACGACCTGCTGGAACCACAAACAGGGAGTCCGTCTTACGAAAACCTTGAGTAATAGATAGATAAAACTTCAAGGCCCGCACTAAATCCAATGTGTGTAAAGCTCGCTCTTTCGCATTCTTCGGATCCGGACAGAGTGAAGGCAACACAATATCCTGGTTAACATGAAATTGTGACACTACTTTAGGTAGAAAATCACCCCGTGTGCGAAGCACTACACGATCCGGAAAAGACTCCAGAAAAGGAGGCGAGCAAGAAAGAGCTGCCAACTCAGAAACTCTCCTCAAAGAGGTGACCGCTACTAAGAAGGCCACCTTCCAAGAAAGTAAAGAAAGGCTAGCAGAATCCATAGGCTCAAAAGGTTTATGCTGAAGAGCCTCCAAAACAAGGTTGAGCCGCCAAGGAGACACGGGTGCCTTCCGCGGTGGAAACTTACGAGCTATACCGCGGAAAAAGGAAAGCACGTCCCTACGCGAGGCAATAGCTCTCCGGAATAATAAGGACAGAGCAGAAACCTGACCTTTCAGGGTGCTAACTGCCAAACCCTTGTCTAACCCATGCTGCAGAAAAGCCAACAGATTGGGAATGGAAAACTTTCTCGGGTTCCGTGAAGATCCCGAACACCACGAAAATAAGGTTTCCCAAGTTTTGTGGTAAATCCTAGTAGTAGCCGGACTTCTGGCAGCTCGAAGAGTAGCAATGACCTCGGCTGACAAACCTCTACGGGTTAACATTTCGGTCTCAAGAGCCACGCCGTCAAACGCAGAGACTTCAAGTCCGGATGACAAACGGGCCCCTGAGTCAACAAGTCCGGCCGAAGAGGAAGTGGAAAAGGAGGTGCCGCCAACAGCGACATTATTGTCGAGAACCACATCCTTCTTGGCCAATCTGGAGCTATCAACATAGCTGGGATTCTCTCTAGTCTGATCCGACGCAGTACTAGAGGAAGTAAGGATATCGGCGGGAATACATAGATTAGCTCGAACTGATCCCACTGAGCCACTAGAGCATCCACCGCCACAGCCTTTGGGTCCTTGTACCTGGACATGAACGTCGGTAACTTGGCATTGGACCTGCATGCCATCAAATCCACTTGGGGAGTTCCCCAACGGGAGCACAGTAGTGCAAAAACTTCCGGGTGAAGACTCCATTCTCCGGGATCCATCTTCTTGCGACTGAGAAAGTCCGCTGTAACATTCTGAACCCCTGGAATGTGAATCGCAGAAATGGCTGGTACTCTGGCCTCGGCCCAAATCAGAATCCGAGACACCTCCACCATGAGCCTGGAACTCCTTGTCCCGCCTTGGTGATTGATATACGCGACAGCCGTCGCATTGTCTGTCTGCACTCGGACTGGCTGACCGCTCAAAGGGACCGTCCAATGCTGGAGGCAAAGGAAAATCGCCCTCAATTCCAGGATGTTGATCGGAAGAACAGACTCTTCCGATGACCATACTCCCTGAATCCAGAGACTGTTCCAAACACCCCCCCAGCCCGTCAGGCTGGCATCGGTGGTTATGACTGACCACTTCGGAGGAAGGAAGGACTTCCCCAGGTAAAATGCCCCTGGACGTAACCACCATCCTAGGGAATCTCGCACCGCGCGAGAAATGGTGACACTGCAATCCAGCGATTGCGACCGATTCCATCGACTCAGGATGAACCTTTGGAGAGCCCTTGAATGAAATTGGGCAAAAGGAATCGCCTCCATGGACGCCACCATTAGTCCCAGAAGACGCATACACTTCCGTAGGGACATTACTGTCGAGGATTTCATAATCTGCACATGTCGAAGAAGACATGACTGCTTGTCTGGCGGTAGAGAAACTACTGTCCGAATCGTGTCGAAATGCATCCCCAAAAAGAGGATTGCCCGCGATGGTTCCAGGAAC
>JARQOD010009992.1:0-29063 GCA_033576555.1 Oophaga sylvatica | reverse complement strand
TAAGCGCGTCTATTCACTGCTTGCACCGCCTGCTCCTTCCAGTGTCAGATCATCTCACTGAGCTACCTTGTGCAAGAACTTGAAGAACTCAAGAACTGCTACATCCTCTTGTTGCTGTAGGAATTTTAAAGCATTGTGTTCTGCAGAGTTTTCCCTCCCTGGCCTATTTCCGGCCAGCAGTGGATTTATTAGGCAGCTCTTCCCTCCATACCTTGCCTGCGCTTAGATACTATTTTCAGTTTGTCACTAGTTCCCTGTCTAGGTGCATTTTTGTTTTGACACTCCTGTTACCAATCCGGCTTGTTTACTTATCTAGTCTGATCTCTCCGCCCCTCATCCCAGCTTTGTATTTTGAACCTGTGCTGCCCACCCCATCCTTGGACTGTCTGACCACATCTCTGTCTTCACCCTCTGTGCCTCGTAGTTGTGATTTTCACCCGCTGGTCAGCTGTTGCAGGTTCAGGGACTGCCCTGGAGTGGCACCTGGTGACTTCCTAATGACCCAAGCTTATCCTCATTATCAGAGGCTCTAGTGAACACCAAGTAGTCACTTAGTTACGACTCTTCAGGGTAAGCACGGCCAGTGGTGCAATGGGTCCACACCCATTGTCATCACACACTGGCTTTCCAGAGCCAGTTTCACTGCAGCCAATATCACGAGTTCCCCGTGACAGCCAGTGTCGACACCGCTGGAACAGCGCCAGCTCAGGATGTGAATATGAGTGTTATTATTTTACTGGGGGAAAACATAGGGATTCAGAAAGGGTTTGTCTGAGTAGTGGACATCCCCTTTAAAGGAGTTTTCCCAACAAGGACAGAATATGCCATAAATGTCTGATCAATGTGGCTCCTACCTCAGCGACCTTTGCCTACATCGAGTGCAGGGGTCGTACCAGGCGGAAAATGACTGAATTGGTGGCCATGAGTTTGCTTGGCTCTGTCCATTCACTTCTATAAGTATTACGGACACTTCTCAAAGTAGGTGTTATGGATCTGCAACTATGGAATAGGACAGGAGGGGAAGAAGTTGACCCTGTACTGGGACTAGACTCGATCCCTACAAGGGGTCGGCCGACCTATTTCTTGTGAATGGCCCACTGACATTTCCTAGTCTAGACTCGAGCGAAGACCTAAAGGTGGGGGAAGGGTATCCCTGAAAGATCTAGGGACTGGGAACAAAACATTGGTAAACCTCCTAGCAGGGAAATAGAGGAAGCTGCAGTAACAAAAGGAAAAACAAAAAGATTAAGCAAGCAGAACTAGAGTTCACAGAACTGCACAAAGTTTAACACAAAAAGCTATCAAAGCTCCTAGCCAGAACTCTAGCGGATTAACACTGATGTCCAGCAAGGACTGGGAGGCAGGTGAAGGGTAATAAAGGGTGATACAATCACCTGACCAATGACAAGCCCAGCACCAGGGGAAAAAGACCAGCAGCCAGAAAACCACAACAAGATGGTGGATGGTCAAACTAAATAGATTCTAACAGTAGGTGACGGTTCCTCATATGGGACCCACATTTATCAAAGAATAAAGGGGCTAAACCACCTAAAACATTTCTAACCTATCCACATGATAAGTGATCAATATATGATTGGTGAGAGCTCAGCAGTTGTACAATCAGTAATTATGAGAGTGAGGGACCCATGTCTGCCATGTGATTGGAGCAGCAGAATGTATTTGGCATCATTGCCTTTGGGAGCGGTAGCCACACATGGGCACTACCTACCACTCCTGTTGACCAATAGAAATAAATGAAGAATTGGTCACACGTGTGTATTCCACATGGAACTGGGAAAAACTCAAGATCAACTTGGGAAAATAAATTGCTGTGTGTAGAACCGGCCATACTGTTGTTATGATGCTAGATCAAAGGTAAATCTAATAGGCTATTTCCAGGTCAGATACGAGATACGAACAATAGTCAATTCAACAAATCAGTTAAAGGGTTATATTATGATCATTCTTTAGGAGTGCTTTCTGCCTGCTGGGGGCTATGTGCTCCTGAAGATTGACAGTTCAGGGACAACAGCATGGTTGTGCTGCTGATCGAAACTGTTCACTCTTGATGCTGCATGCAGACACAGCTTTGCCTTTGCAGAGGGGCTGAAGCTTGGATATGGCAATCTTCTATGCCTCACTTGCAGATTCTAAAGCAAAGCGCTTGTAAGCATATGTAAATGAGCTGTTAAGATCTATGGGCCGGACATAGTGTCATGTGTGCATTGCCACGAAGATCGTCGCGATTGCACATTTTGACTTCTCACAGCTGAGTTGCTGTTTCTTTGTGTTTGGCAGCTAGGGAGTTAATTCTGTCTGTGCTCGGTGCTGGGACTGGGTGCAGTTTCTCCCAGCTGCAATTGATTATTTGTTGATTGGTTTCCTTTAAATTCCTGGTTGTCTGCTTGGGGAGTTGCCAGTGAAACCTTCATGCAGACCACAGATAGGAATGAATCTGTATAGACTTTAGTTGTGAGCTCCTTAGTTGTTCTAAGCTCAACTTGGTTAGAGTTTATTTCCCAGACCATTTATGTTCCTTTGGTGTTTGAGTGTGTATGCAAGCGAGTGTTATCCTGTCTGTCTTATATGTCTAATCTGTGTATTTAGCTAAGATCAGCCCATATCCCTTTGGTGGTAGTCAGGATCCTTCTTAGGACTGATTACAGGGTTCAGGGTCTGATAGGAGACAGGGTTAGGTTGGAGACTTGGACCTCTGAACCATTATCAGTACCTCCAAGGTGAGGGATTAGTTAGGACCCCAGTTTAGGGTCAGGTTAGATCCCGGTCCACCTCTTTCCTGTTTCAGCTCATCAAGTCCTCAAGATTAACCCTGAGTTCAGCAGATATCGTGTCAGGTAAATCTATTCTATACTTACATGCTGATGTTGCTATACTAGTTGTTGTATAGAGTGTTGTTCCTGTATTAATAGTTTACTGACATTGTATACATATCATTAGACAGCGTGACATTTTCACTGGCCTTAAAAATTATCTCCAGTTACCATGGATCCAGTAGCCCAGCTGGCTCTGCAGTTGCAGGGATTATCCATGGAGCTGACGGACATTAAGTCCAAAGTTTTGTCTCCCCTGGAGCAAACCAGAGTTGAACCTAAGGTTGCTCTCCCGGACAGGTTCACTGGTGGGCGAGACAAATTTTTCACCTTCCGGGAGGCATGTAAATTGTATTTTCGGCTTCGGCCTCGATCATCAGGGAGTGAGGAGCAGAGAGTGGGAATTGTTATCTCACTTCTGCAAGGGGACCCTAAATCCTGGGCATTTTCCTTCCTCCGGATCCCCGGCTCTACTGTCTGTAGAATAATTTTTTACTGCCCTGGGATTGGTATATGATGACCCAGATCGGGTCTCTCTTGCTGAGACAAAATTACGTAAGATACAGCAGGGGATCGTCCGGCAGAGGAATTTGCTTCTGAGTTTCGTAGATGGGCCACAGATACTCAGTGGAATGACCCAGCTCTTAGGAGCCAGTTTTGTCATGGGCTTTCTGATAAATTAAAAGACGTTTTGGCTCAGTATGATTCTCCTCCTTCTCTGGAGGCTGCTATGGCCTTAGCTATCCGTACTGATAGACGGCTTCGGGAGAGGGGTGAGGTAACCCCACTCCCTGTTGTTTCTCCACCTACCACTAAAGTCCCTTATGTTGAGGTTCCCCTTGTCTGTTCGGATGAGCCTATGCAGTTGGAGGGACATCATTTCGTAGGAGGGGATTGGCGGTACGCCGCAGGACTAGAAGATGTTTTTTCTGCAGGAAAGAGGGACATTTTGTTGGAGAATGTCCATCCCGTGCCTTGTTGAGCCAAAAGTCGCCGGAAAACTGTTAATCCCAGGTTGTGTGGTGGACGACAACCTGGGAGTATGTATTTCATCCGCCAGTTCTTCTCAGTTCCTTGTACCAGTGGAGGTGGTAGTTGGTACGAGAGTGGAGAGATTGTCTGTTCTTCTTGATAGTGGTTCCGGGGCTAATCTGGTTGACGCTCAGTTTGCTCAGGCTCAAGGTATGCATCTGAGTGTATTGGTCAAACCGATCCCTATATTCTCCATTGACGCCAGGCCTCTCGGCCAAGGTAGCTTTGTTCATGAGGTTCATAACATTGACCTTCGGGTAGGGGCAATACATAGGGAACAATTATCTTGTTATGTGTTGGAGGGTCTACCTACTCCCATTGTGTTGGGACTTCCTTGGTTGGTTAAACATAACCCTGTGATTAATTGGCAGTCCAGAGAAATAAGCCAATGGGGTGAGTTTTGCAAAAGCAACTGCATGAACACAGTCATCAGTGCGGTCGTGCCTAGTACATTGCCTCCTTTTTTGGAGGATTTTGGGGATGTTTTCTCTGAGGAGGGGTGTCAGGAGTTGCCTCCTCATCGCGTGTATGACTGCTCTATTAATCTCCTTCCTGATGCTAAGTTGCCTAAAGCTAGGTTGTATAATCTTTCTGGTCCTGAGAGGCAGGCTATGAAAGATTATATTTCTGAAAGTCTGGCCAAAGGGCATATTAGACCTTCATCTTCCCCAGTAGCCGCGGGGTTCTTCTTTGTGAAGAAGAAAGATGGAGGCCTACGCCCTTGTTTGGATTTCCGCGAACTTAATCGGATTACTGTTCGAGATCCGTATCCACTCCCTCTTATTCCTGATCTCTTCAATCAAATTGTTGGCGCCAAATGGTTTTCTAAATTGGATCTCAGGGGGCGTATAATCTGATTAGGATAAAAGAGGGGGATGAGTGGAAAACGGCGTTTAACACGCCGGAGGGACATTATGAGAACCTAGTCATGCCTTTTGGTCTGACTACTGCACCAGCAGTATTCCAACATTTTGTTAATGACATTTTTCGTCACCTTGTGGGGCTGTTTGTGGTTGTATATTTGGACGACATTTTAATTTACTCGCCAGATCTTGTGTCTCATCAGGAGCATGTGAGACAAGTGTTGCAGATCTTGCGAGACAATAAATTATACGCCAAACTGGAGAAGTGTGTATTTGCCGTACAGGAACTTCAGTTTTTGGGTTTTTTGGTGTCAGCCTCCGGTTTCCGTATGGACCCTGAAAAGGTGAGAGCAGTGCTTGAATGGGATCAGCCAGGGGATCTTAAGGCTCTGCAGCGTTTTTTGGGGTTTGCTAACTACTACCGGAAATTTATTTGTAATTTCTCATCTGTCGTCAAACCTCTCACTGACATGACAAGAAAAGGGACGGATTTTTCTAAATGGTCGGACAAAGCTTGCCAAGCCTTTTCCTCTTTGAAGAAATGTTTTGCTTCGGCACCCGTTCTCATCCAACCAGATGCATCTCAGCCGTTCATTGTGGAGGTGGATGCGTCTGACGTAGGGGTGGGTGCTATATTGTCCCAGGGTCCGTCCCCTGGTAAATGGCATCCGTGCGCTTTCTTTTCTAAGAAATTGTCGTCCGCCGAAAGGAATTATGATATCGGCAATAGGGAACTTTTGGCCATTAAGTTAGCTTTTGAAGAATGGCGTCACTTTTTGGAGGGGGCAGTCCACCCGGTTACCGTTATTACTGATCACAAGAACCTGTTGTATTTGGAATCCGCTAAGCGTCTGAATTCCAGACAAGCTCGATGGTCGTTGTTTTTTACCAGGTTTAATTTTGTCGTCACTTATCGCCCGGGGTCTAAGAATGTAAAGGCTGATGCCTTGTCTCGCAGTTTCCCAGGGGCCGGGAAAACGGATGACCCGAGTCCTATCCTTCAGGAGGGGGTGGTAGTGTCGGCTGTATTTTCTGAGCTTGAGGAGGAGGTGTTAGAGGCTCAGGGGGACGCCCCTGCAGGACCTCCAGGGAGACTGTTTGTCCCAAATCTGTTGAGACAAAAGGTTATTGAGGCACATCATAATTCTGCTCTAGCAGGACATCCAGGGAGTAAGGCTACTTTAGATCTCCTTTCTCGCCGGTTTTGGTGGCCTAATGCTAATAAAGATGTTATAACTTTTGTCGCGTCATGTGGGGTGTGTGCTCGCTCTAAAACCCCTCATACCCGTCCGTCTGGGACCCTTTTACCCTTGAAACTTCCGGAGCGTCCATGGACTCATTTATCTATGGACTTCATTACGGACCTTCCTCCGTCGTCAGGGAATACTGTCATACTGGTGGTTGTTGACAGGTTCAGTAAGATGGCACATTTCGTTGCTCTTCCTGCACTCCCTAATGCTAAAACTCTGGCGCAGGTGTTCATTAGGGAGATCGTTAGACTTCATGGGTTGCCTTCTGATGTGGTGTCAGATAGGGGGTCTCAGTTTGTGTCCAAATTTTGGAGGGCATTTTGTTTACGTCGGGGGATGCAATTGTCATTTTCCTCGGCTTTTCATCCGCAGACCAATGGTCAGACAGAGCGTCTGAATCAGAGCTTAGAGACATATCTCCGGTGTTTTGTCTCAGAGAACCAAGAGGACTGGTCTTCTTTCTTGCCTCTGGCAGAGTTCGCTCTTAACAACAGGCGGAGCGAGTCCACTGGTAAGTCCCCGTTTTTTGGGGCATATGGTTTTCATCCCCAGTTTTGTACTTTCAATGGGGGGGGCCCTTCTGGGGTTCCTGAGGAGGAGCGTTTCTCGTCGTCACTTGCTTCTGTGTGGAGAGGTGTATTGAATAATCTGAGTGCGATGGGGAACCGTTACAAACGTATGGCTGATAGGAGGAGAGTTTCTGGTCCAGATCTGAATGTGAACGATCTGGTATGGTTGTCTACCAGGAATATAAAACTTAAAGTGCCCTCCTGGAAACTGGGTCCCAGATTCATCGGGCCGTACAGGATCAGTTCCATAATTAATCCTGTGGCATTTCGTCTGGACCTCCCTCCTACGTTTAAAATTCATAATGTGTTCCACAAGTCATTACTTAAAAGGTATGTGGCACCAGTCATACCGTCACCTCTACCTCCTCCTCCTGTGTTGGTCAATGGTAACTTGGAATTTCAAGTATCAAAGATCATTGACTCACGTCTGAATCGCCGGTCCCTTCAGTACTTGGTGCATTGGAAGGGGTATGGTCCAGAGGAGAGGACGTGGGTCCCTGCGTCTGATGTTAACGCAGATCGTTTGGTTCGGACCTTCCACAGAACTCACCCGGGCAGGCCTGGCCCTGAGGGTCCGGAGGCCCCTCGTAGAAGGGGGGGTACTGTCATGTGTGCATTGCCACGAAGATTGTCGCGGTTGCACATTTTGACTTCTCACAGCTGAGTTGCTGTTTCTTTGTGTTTGGCAGCTAGGGAGTTAATTCTGTCTGTGCTCGGTGCTGGGACTGGGTGCAGTTTCTCCCAGCTGCAATTGATTATTTGTTGATTGGTTTCCTTTAAATTCCTGGTTGTCTGCTTGGGGAGTTGCCAGTGAAACCTTCATGCAGACCACAGATAGGAATGAATCTGTATAGACTTTAGTTGTGAGCTCCTTAGTTGTTCTAAGCTCAACTTGGTTAGAGTTTATTTCCCAGACCATTTATGTTCCTTTGGTGTTTGAGTGTGTATGCAAGCGAGTGTTATCCTGTCTGTCTTATATGTCTAATCTGTGTATTTAGCTAAGATCAGCCCATATCCCTTTGGTGGTAGTCAGGATCCTTCTTAGGACTGATTACAGGGTTCAGGGTCTGATAGGAGACAGGGTTAGGTTGGAGACTTGGACCTCTGAACCATTATCAGTACCTCCAAGGTGAGGGATTAGTTAGGACCCCAGTTTAGGGTCAGGTTAGATCCCGGTCCACCTCTTTCCTGTTTCAGCTCATCAAGTCCTCAAGATTAACCCTGAGTTCAGCAGATATCGTGTCAGGTAAATCTATTCTATACTTACATGCTGATGTTGCTATACTAGTTGTTGTATAGAGTGTTGTTCCTGTATTAATAGTTTACTGACATTGTATACATATCATTAGACAGCGTGACACATAGATCTCCCTGAGAATCTGCCTTCAGAGCTTATTTTAAATAAAAGGAGGCATTACCAGTGTGAGACATGTAATGACTGACAGTCTGCTCTACAGATCTACATCGGATCGCAGATATCAAGGTACACACATTGACAAAATTGTTGGTACCTTCGGTTAAAGGAAGAAAAACCCACAACAGTCACTGAAATAACTTGAAACTCACAAAAGTAATTTTCAACTTAAATTTAATGAATATCAACTAATGAAGATAGACATTGCTTTTTGGATCAAGAGAAAAATAAAAAAAATAAACTAATGAAACTGGCCTGGAGTAAAATGATGGTTCCCTTAACTTAATATTTTGTTACCCATCTTTTTGTGGCTATCACTGCAAACAAAAGATTCCTGTAAGGCCGGGATCACACATGCAAGGTGTCATGACCCAGGACGGGGTTTTGTCTTTGCCCCGTCCTGGTCAGACTGGGGTTAATGGTTTCAGCCTCTCTCTGGCAGAGGGCGGCTATTTAGTTGCCAATTGACCTAGGTCTGGTGTCAGTTATACTCCTGCCCTCGGCTGAGTTAGTTGACCTCCTGTGTGCCTGTGCCTTGTGCCTGATCTTGTTGCTTGTTTGGTTGTGACCCGGTCCGTCTCTTCGTTGTGAGTTTGTCTACTGTCTTGGTACTGTGTATTTGCCCGTTCTGGTTTTCTGATCCCTTGGCTACGTTCTGGTTATTCTCTGCCTGCTCCACTTGTACTGCGTTGCTCCCTCTGTGTATGACCTGGCTATCCTTACTATCCGTTTTGTCTATGCCCCTTGGTAACTCTGTCCTGTAGTTACCCTTCTAGGAGTTTTCCTTCTGCTCATAGCTCTCTGGAGCTTAGGTGTGTAGCCCTGGTGTTAGGCACACGCAGTACCCTGGAGAGTGTGTGGCGAGACAGCAGTTTAATGCTAAATACCCATTCACTCAACATACACTAGACACACCCTTAGGGTAGTGTAGTTACTTGTGAGGGAGTGGTCAGGGTGTATGTTTGTTGAGTGTTTTTGTGAAGTGTGTTTCCTGTCTTCGGACAGAGCAGACGTCTGGAGTTTAGCTGGAGGGAGGAAGTCGTCCAGCCTCCTCATCATCAGTTCAGAACGTGGAGGCTAGTACAGGTGGTCTAGTTCACCTCAGCCTAGTCAGAGCTGTACCTCACCTGAATACATTGAAAGAAAGAAGAAGCTTAGTGCAGAAAGACTTCAGTCACCTGTCTCAAGGACAGTGAAAGGTTCAGAGACGTGCTCCTGCCTAGTGATAACTGAGAATCTGTAACTAACTTTGAAAGAAGTGAATGAAGGAAGTGACTACCCGACTTTATGCAAGTGTGAGTGTTTATGCTACCAGCGAGGACAAGGCGAAAGGCACAGTGGAAAGATTATTGGAAAAGTGCTTTTGGATTGAAGAAGTCCTGCACATTGCTACCGGTCACTGGGGACCGAAGGATCACTATTAGCTTTAAGCATAGTGGTAAGAAAACCAGGGATTTACCGGACCTTAGGTCGCGGCAAACAGCCCCAAATAGTCAGTACGTAACTGGGGTCAGGGGGAGTGAAGACTTTGAGTCAGTGCACGACAAGACAGGAATTCAGCTCTCTCACAGGAAGGCTCCTACCACAAAACTGACTGGGCAGTACAGCTATGGAATAGCTGGAGTTATTGAGGGAACTACGCTTCAGGCTGGTTGTACTCATCGTGTTGAAAGTAAAGGAGGCCCCTAACTTGTCCAGCTGCTGTCTCAAGATACACTCTCCTTGGATCAGCCTCCCTGGGACCTGCCTGAACATCTTACAAGTAAAGGTATGGAAAGACGCTGACCGTGTGAGACTGTGTTATTTATCTGCACCCGACTTCACTAACTTCATAGACTTTGAGGGACCAGTCCCACCTGTAGGGGACCCGACATCTAGCTGCCTCACCATCCCCTCAGAGATCTACAGCAGCGCTGGTACAAATTACCAGAAGACTACAGGTGGCTGTCACGCTGTATAGCAGATATATTATGTGATGACAATAATCTATATCAAAAGGGCAACATACTATATAACATGCGCATAGCTATATGATAACATAGATTTACCTGACAGAAAGTCCAGTGGGTCAAAACGGAATCCGTTATACGCTGTCTCCGGCTAGAGGGTGACCGGGGTCTAAGCTGACCCTAACTGGGGTCCTAACTAATCCCTCAACCTGGAGGTACTGTTAAAGGTACAGAGGTCCAGGCCACCAGCGTAAACCCTGTCTCCTATCAATCCCTGCCAACTGTATTCTAGTCCTAAGAAGGACCCTGAATACCACCAAAGGGAATGACCGGGTAACGGTTAATGAACAGAAAGACATACAAGAAAGACAAGAAATAAAGTAAATAAAGTCTTACATACAACACTCACACACAGTAGGAACACCTAAGGTCTCAGAGATAAACTATAAGCTATAAGAGTAAAAACAACTAAGGAGCTCTTAGCTTAAGTATTCTCAGAACCGCTCCAGTCTGCTAAACTATATGAATGCTTTCACCGGCATCAAACACCCAGACTGGCAGGAATATAAAGGAAACTAATTAGAACATAATCCAAAGCAGCCGGGCGAGGCTGGACCTAGTCTTAGCAAAGAGCTAGATAAAATTAACTCTCTCATTACCAAACACAAAGAAACAGCAGCTCAGCTGTGAGAAGTCAGAATGTGCAATCGCGACGATCTTCGTGGCGATGCACCCATGACAGTACCCCCCTTCTACGAGGGGCCTCCGGACCCTCATGACCAGGTCTGTCCGGGTAAATTGTGTGAAAGGTCCGAACCAATCGATCTGCGTTATCATCAGACGCAGGGACCCACGTCCTCTCCTCAGGACCATACCCCCTCCAATGAACTTCCACGTTATCATTGACTACCACTGAAGGAGGAGGTAGAGGTGACGGTATGACTGGTGCCACATACTTTTTAAGTAATGACTTGTGAAACACATTATGAATTTTAAACGTAGGAGGGAGGTCCAGACGAAATGCCACAGGATTAATTATGGAACTGATCCTGTATGGCCCGATGAATCTGGGACCCAACCTCCAGGAGGGAACTTTAAGTTTTATATTCCTGGTAGACAACCACACCAGATCGTTCACCTTCAGATCTAGACCAGAAACTCTCCTCCTATCAGCCATCCGTTTGTAAGGGTTCTCCGTAACCTTCAGTCTTAAGCGATCTGGAACTATCAGTCTCCCTGGAAGTCCCACAGGGGCGTCCCCCTGAGCCCCCAATACCTCCCCCTCAAGCTCAGAGCATACAGCTGACACTACAACTCCCTCCTGAGGAATAGGAACCGGATCATCCGTCTTCCCGGCCCCTGGGAAAGTACGAGATAAGGCATCAGGAAGCAACTTTATTGAGCAGTCATATGTGCGATGAGGAGGTAACTCTTTACACCCCTCCTCTGAGAACTTCTCCCAAAAGTCCTCCAGAAAAGGAGGCAAAGTCCTAGGCACAACCGCACCGATGACCGTGCTCATACAGTTATTCTTGCAAAATTCACCCCACTGGCTTATCTTTTGGATTGCCAATCAATCACTGGGTTATGTTTAGCCAACCAAGGAAGTCCCAACACAATAGGAGCAGGCAGACCCTCCAACACATAACAAGACAATTGCTCTTTATGTATTGCCCCTACTCGAAGATCTATGTTATGAACAGCTTGTACCAAGCTACCTTGACCAAGAGGTCTAGAATCAATAGAGAGTATAGGGACCGGTTTGGCCAATACACTCAGTTGCATACCATGCACCTGGGCAAACCGAGCGTCCACCAGATTAGCCCCGGACCCACTATCAAGAAAAACAGAAATCCTCTCAGTTCTAGTACCAATCACCACCTCCGCAGGCACGAGAAACTGAGAGGGATTTGGGGACGAAATACACACTCCCAGGTTAACTCCTTGGTTCAAAGAGGTCCGGGATGGACACCCCCCAACAAAATGTCCCTCTCTCCCGCAAAAGAAACACCTTCTAGTCTTGCGGCTCACCGCTGATTCCCTCCTACAAAATGATGTCCCTCCCAACTGCATGGGTTCCTCAGAACAGACCAGGGGAACCTCAGTATAAGGGACTTTAGTAGTAGGTGGAGTCATCACGGGGGGCGGAGTTACCTCGCGTCTTCCCCGAAGACGTCTATCAATGCGAATAGCGAGGGCCATAGCAGCCTCCAGTGATGGAGGAGAATCATACTGAGCCAACACATCTTTTAATTTGTCAGACAACCCTTGACAAAACTGGCTCCTAAGAGCTGGGTCATTCCACTGAGTATCTGTTGCCCATCTACGGAACTCAGAAGAATATTCCTCCGCTGGACGATTTCCTTGCCGTATTTTACGTAACCTTGTTTCAGCAAGGGAGACTCGATCCGGATCATCATATACCAGACCCAGGGCAGCAAAAAATCGATCCACTGACTGGAGATCTGGGGAGTCTGGAGGAATAGAGAACGCCCAAGATTGAGGGTCCCCTTGTAAGAGCGAGATAACAATTCCCACCCTCTGCTCTTCACTCCCAGATGACCGAGGCCGCAGCCGAAAGTACAATTTACATGCCTCCCGGAAAGTAAAAAATTTGTCCCGCCCACCAGTGAACCTGTCCGGGAGAGCAACCTTAGGTTCAGATCTGGTTTGCTCCGGGGGGGACAAAACCTTGGACTTAATGTCTGCAAATTCCATGGACAACCCCTGCAACTGCGGGCCAGCTGGGCAACTGGATCCATGACAGCTGGGGAGAATCTTTAGTATTGGCCGGTGAAAATGTCACGCTGTATAGCAGATATATATATGTGATGACAATAATCTATATCAAAAGGGCAACATACTATATAACATGCGCATAGCTATATGATAACATAGATTTACCTGACAGAAAGTCCAGTGGGTCAAAACGGAATCCGTTATACGCTGTCTCCGGCTAGAGGGTGACCGGGGTCTAAGCTGACCCTAACTGGGGTCCTAACTAATCCCTCAACCTGGAGGTACTGTTAAAGGTACAGAGGTCCAGGCCACCAGCGTAAACCCTGTCTCCTATCAATCCCTGCCAACTGTATTCTAGTCCTAAGAAGGACCCTGAATACCACCAAAGGGAATGACCGGGTAACGGTTAATGAACAGAAAGACATACAAGAAAGACAAGAAATAAAGTAAATAAAGTCTTACATACAACACTCACACACAGTAGGAACACCTAAGGTCTCAGAGATAAACTATAAGCTATAAGAGTAAAAACAACTAAGGAGCTCTTAGCTTAAGTATTCTCAGAACCGCTCCAGTCTGCTAAACTATATGAATGCTTTCACCGGCATCAAACACCCAGACTGGCAGGAATATAAAGGAAACTAATTAGAACATAATCCAAAGCAGCCGGGCGAGGCTGGACCTAGTCTTAGCAAAGAGCTAGATAAAATTAACTCTCTCATTACCAAACACAAAGAAACAGCAGCTCAGCTGTGAGAAGTCAGAATGTGCAATCGCGACGATCTTCGTGGCGATGCACCCATGACAGTGGCGTCACAAACTGTATA
Source organism: Oophaga sylvatica (assembly GCA_033576555.1). Taxonomy (NCBI): domain Eukaryota; kingdom Metazoa; phylum Chordata; class Amphibia; order Anura; family Dendrobatidae; genus Oophaga; species Oophaga sylvatica. Next base: position 15,589 of record JARQOD010009992.1, on the reverse strand, counting down.
TAAATCAATCCCCTGTAAATATTCCCCCCAACATACGCCAGACCGCCAGGGCCACAGACCGAGCCACCGCTACCTATGACAATCCCATAGACTTCCATGGGCTCGGTTCTGAGTACCCCATTGCCTGGTAATCCACAATTGTGGTGGCGGGTCGATACAAATTGGCGTCACGAACAGGATGCGAAACTCGCAGAATTGCGAGCCCTGTGTGCCTAAGGAATTGTTTTTGTGAAAAAGGACTGTTTGCACTTTTGGCGCCAAAATCGCCATTTTTGTCGCCATATTCGCGCCCTCAGGCGCTGGAGAAGAAGGTGGGCGTACCTTCGTGGGCGTCTACCCCCTGTGGCGCGAAGAAAATGCCTGCCCTCTCAAAGTGCTATTACAACATGCGATCCTGCCCTACAGCAAAGGAGGTCCGCCTCCTCTTCACCTTCCCTGCGAGGAGGAGGAGACGCAAACCCCACCTCCACGGAAGAGACCGGACGTCTCTGGAGGAAGAAGAAAGAATCTTCTGGAACATCATGGAAGCAGGACGTGTGCAGCCGAGCAGGGAAGCGGAGGAAGGCAGGCCCCGTGCCCCAGCCAAGCTGCCACCAGCACCGGAGTTATCCGTGGTCCTGCACCTGCAGCAGGCGTTGCTAGAGATTCAGGAAGAAAATGCACGCCTGAAGAAGATGGTCCAGTACCAACCTGGATTTGAAGAGATCGAGAGACGCCGGCGTACCCTGGAGCAGCGGAGGCTGTGGGACACGGTGATCTCTCCCTCAACGACCCCCCACGATTCGAGTTACCGAAGATTCTGCTGCCCAAGGCGAAGGAGCAACCGGAGGCTGCCCCGAAAGTACCGATCCTGATCCCACCGATGAAGCGGTGGAGGCGAAGGAGGTTGAGGAGGTACCGCCAGTCCCGGAACGCCCGCCCGGCCAGGAGGCCGCAGCAGATGATCGGTCCCCGGCAGGGACACCGGAGGGGTCCTGTCCGTCGTTACCAGACGTCGACTGGGACGAGATGGCGCGCCTGGATGACGTCGCCTACACCGCCCAGTGGGAATATGAGTGGCAGCGTCGTGAGGAGAAGCAGAAACGCCAGCAGGAGGAAGAGCGGGAAGCTCAGCGGAAACCGTCAGCGACAACATGCAGAGCTGATCGCGGACAAGGAGAGTGTCCGGAGAGAGAAAGGTACCCTGAGGGAACCGCGGCGGCAGGGGTGTGTGACTGAGTTCCAGCTCCGGAAGGGCTGGGGCTTCATCCGTGAACCGGGCCTCTACCCAGGGGTCTTTGTTAGTCGCAGGGACGTAGAATCCCACCTACCGCAAGGCCATCCGGGAGGGACTTAGTAAATGGAGACATTGTCACGTACACACGGCACTGGGGAATGAAGGGATGGTATGCCCTTAACGTCACCATCGTCCGTGACCCCGTCCCCGACGCAGGTAACGTCACCACTACCGCAGCGTCCCCGTCTCCAGCTCAAGCAGTATCCGGCCGTGCCCCAGCATCGCCCCCTGCAGGTTCATCGCAAATGAGAGCCATATCCACATCGCAACATGCGACCCAGTCTCAATCGCAATCCATGACACGATCCATATCGTTAACTGTGATTGAAACGCAAGCGGTGTCTCGTGAGGAGAATGTACCCGTTGCGCCCCTAGTGGTTCGCACGAGAACTGTGGCGACCCAGACCCTAATCGCAGCGCATGATTTGTTAGTCCTGGGATCTAGGGCCCATTGCATTGTTCCAGCCCCCGGGGTGGAAAGTGTATTAGAAGTAAATGAATAAATAGTAAAGAAGAATCGGTGAGATCCCTATAGGGTCTACCATAAGTAATATTGTAGAAAGTTTAAGAATGTTTTACAAAATTTTGCATAAGTTGAAGAGTATAACGTATATAATGCATATATATTTTGCTAACCGTAGAATGCCCGGCTGGGTAACCAGAAAAAGTTTGCACTTTAGTATTATAATAATGTGATATTATATCTGTGTCTTTGGTTTTACAATGGACTTTGAGGTTGAGGACTGTGCCAACCCAGAACTTATTTGTACATAGTTGCGCTTCGGTGCCTTATCTTGGTTTTACATAAACCAGCACAACTACCTCTGAATACAAAAACCGTGTGGTGTGGCACTGAGTGAGGTCTGCATTCGGATGTCCTGCAGCCCACCCAGGACCCACGTTGAAGGTTTGGTGCGGGTCCTTCACAAGAATACTGTATATTTATTGAATGCTATTTAATATTTGTATTTTTCTATAATGTTTGCAACGTTCAAGATATCCTCACCTCCCGGATGGGACGAATTAATGTTAATGTTGATGTTTTCATGCATAAACAAAACTGTCTCTTTTGTATTTTACAGCCCGGGAGTGCTGTCTTTTACCATGGGGGAATGTGTAGCCCTGGTGTTAGGCACACGCAGTACCCTGGAGAGTGTGTGGCGAGACAGCAGTTTAATGCTAAATACCCATTCACTCAACATACACTAGACACACCCTTAGGGTAGTGTAGTTACTTGTGAGGGAGTGGTCAGGGTGTATGTTTGTTGAGTGTTTTTGTGAAGTGTGTTTCCTGTCTTCGGACAGAGCAGACGTCTGGAGTTTAGCTGGAGGGAGGAAGTCGTCCAGCCTGCTCATCATCAGTTCAGAACGTGGAGGCTAGTACAGGTGGTCTAGTTCACCTCAGCCTAGTCAGAGCTGTACCTCACCTGAATACATTGAAAGAAAGAAGAAGCTTAGTGCAGAAAGACTTCAGTCACCTGTCTCAAGGACAGTGAAAGGTTCAGAGACGTGCTCCTGCCTAGTGATAACTGAGAATCTGTAACTAACTTTGAAAGAAGTGAATGAAGGAAGTGACTACCCGACTTTATGCAAGTGTGAGTGTTTATGCTACCAGCGAGGACAAGGCGAAAGGCACAGTGGAAAGATTATTGGAAAAGTGCTTTTGGATTGAAGAAGTCCTGCACATTGCTACCGGTCACTGGGGACCGAAGGATCACTATTAGCTTCAAGCATAGTGGTAAGAAAACCAGGGATTTACCGGACCTTAGGTCGCGGCAAACAGCCCCAAATAGTCAGTTCGTAACTGGGGTCAGGGGGAGTGAAGACTTTGAGTCAGTGCACGACAAGACAGGAATTCAGCTCTCTCACAGGAAGGCTCCTACCACAAAACTGACTGGGCAGTACAGCTATGGAATAGCTGGAGTTATTGAGGGAACTACGCTTCAGGCTGGTTGTACTCATCGTGTTGAAAGTAAAGGAGGCCCCTAACTTGTCCAGCTGCTGTCTCAAGATACACTCTCCTTGGATGAGCCTCCCTGGGACCTGCCTGAACATCTTACAAGTAAAGGTATGGAAAGACGCTGACCGTGTGAGACTGTGTTATTTATCTGCACCCGACTTCACTAACTTCATAGACTTTGAGGGACCAGTCCCACCTGTAGGGGACCCGACATCTAGCTGCCTCACCATCCCCTCAGAGATCTACAGCAGCGCTGGTACAAATTACCAGAAGACTACAGGTGGCGTCACGAACTGTATATAAATCAATCCCTGTAAATATTCCCCCAACATACGCCAGACCGCCAGGGCCACAGACCGAGCCACCGCTACCTGTGACAATCCATAGACTTCCATGGGCTCGGTTCTGAGTACCCCATTGCCCTGGTAATCCACAATTGTGGTGGCGGGTCGATACATAGGCCACGCCCATCAGCAGTCACGTGCTTAAGGTCCTCTGGCCTGAAACAATCTCTGTCTGTTACTGCCTTCTCTGAGAGACCTGTGACCCTTGGCAGTCACATGCTTAGGGTCCTGTTAGTCTGAAGCACGCATCTTCACCGCTACTGCCCCGCTCCACAGGTATCTTTGAGTGCAGTCTGTCTTATTCAGGACATGCGCACTAGCTCAGTGAGCAAGTGCAGTGCGGTGTTCGTGATATTATAACTGACCGCTACCTTTTTTTTTTTTTCTCCTGTGTGTGTTATGGATCCTATGTATGCCCTTTCTGAGCAGGTAAAGCACCTGACTCAGATGTCTCAGAAACTGAATGAGGAACAACGAGCTCTGTCTCAGTCTCAGCAGCTGATGGCTGACACTGTGCAGGGGGCTTTATCATCTGGTGCTCATGGGACAGGGGTTCAAGATGTTACATTAGTTTCCCCAGAGCCCCGGTTAAATTACCAGATACCTTTTCCGGAGATAGAAAGGAATTTAAAGTTTTCAAAGAGGGCTGTAAGCTTTTTTTTTCTTTAAGACCGCACTCTTCTGGGGATGAAAGTCAGAGGGTGGGGGTCATTATGTCTCTGTTAAGGGGAGCCCCCAGGCTTGGGCTTTTTCCCTTCCTACCACTGCCCCTGAGAGAATGACTGTGGATGCATTTTTTGAGGCCCTGGGGCATATTTATGATGAGCCTGATCGAGTGCTGATGGCTGAGGACATGGTGATGAGTGTATGTCAGGGGAAGCACTCAGCCGAGTGGTTTTGCTCAGAGTTCAGACGCTGGGCTGCTGAGGTCTGTTGGGATGATGCCGCCCTCCGGGGCTTGTTCCGTAGAGGCCTGCCTGAACGTCTGAAAGATGCCTTGGCACTTCACCCGCCGCCTGATTCTCTGGAGGACGCCATGACGCAGGCCGTCCGAATGGATCGCAGGCTGCGGGCGAGAGGTGTGATGCAGGTTGAGACACCATTTTTCTCCAGTGGAAGGGGAGCCAGTCCTGTATTGGAGTCCATGGAGATGGGAGCCATCGACCTCAAAGAGAAAGAAAGGAGACGGAGGCGTTTAGAAAAGCTGTGTTTTTACTGCGGTGATCCTGGACATTGGAAAAAGAACTGTCCCTCCTGCCCACCGACTAACAAGCGACTGAGTCTGGGTGATCATCGTGGAGGTCACTCAGACTCTCAGGTACCCTTTCCTTCATTTTCTAAGATACTGTTAAAGGTGGAACTTGGTGTGAAGAACTGCTTTTTCCTTACTTCAGCTTTTGTGGACTGTGGGTCATCCTTGAACCTGATTGACTCTAAGCTGGTGGCCAGCTGTAGATTAGGGACAGTTAGGTTGGAGACTCCTATAAAAATAATGGCCATTGATTCTACACCTCTCACCAAGGACGGTGTCCATTTTGTCTCTGAAGAATTCACCTCAGGGTGGGGGCCCTTCACCGGGAGCGTATGTCATGTTTTGTTTTGGATAACCTCTCTGCTGGCCTGGTGTTAGGGTTTCCTGGTTGCAACGGCATAACCCGATTATTGACTGGGATTCCCGTGATATTGTTAAATGGGGATCTAATTGTTCTGAAAGATGTCTTGCTACTGTGTCTGTGTCGTCCGTTGGTCTGGAAGGTATTCCGGAGTACCTGAAGGACTATGCGGACGTTTTCTCTGAAAAAGAGGCTGAAGTTTTACCACCACACCGCCATTTGATTGTGCCATTGACCTGGTTCCAGGTACTAAATTGCCCAAGGCCCGCTTGTATAACCTCTCGGGTCCCGAGCGGGCTGCTATGAAAGAATACATTTCCGAGAGCCTTCGTAAGGGACACATTCGTCCTTCTGTTTCCCCCATGGCGGCGGGGTTCTTTTTCGTTAAGAAAAAAGACGGTGGTTTGCGCCCATGCCTCGATTTTCGAGAGTTAAATAAGATAACTGTGAGAAATACTTACCCCCTCCTACTTATTCCTGATTTGTACAACCAGTTGTCTGGGGCTAAGTGGTTTTCGAAATTGGATCTGCGGGGGCATATAACCTTATCCGGGTCCGGGAGGGGGATGAGTGGAAGACTGCTTTTCTCACTACTGAAGGGTTGTTTGAAAACTTGGTCATGCCTTTCGGTCTGACCAACGCACCAGCAGTCTTCCAAAATTTTATTAATCATGTGTTCTCTGACTTTATTGGGCGTTTTATGGTTGTGTATTTGGATGACATTCTTATCTACTCGCATGATAAACAAACTCACAATGATCATCTTTGGGCAGTTCTCCAAAGGCTCCGGGAGAACTGTCTCTTTGCTAAGCTAGAGAAATGTTCATTCTTCGTTCAGGAACTGTCATTTCTGGGGTTCATTGTGTCTACTGAGGGGTATCGCATGGATCCTAATAAGGTGCAGGCCATTGTTGATTGGGTACAACCTTGTGATTTGAAGGCTCTGCAGCGTTTCTTAGGATTCGCAAAATTACTATCGCAAGTTTATAAGGGGGTTCTCGCAGGTAGTTAAACCTCTCACAGATCTGACTCAAAAGGGGGCTGATGTCAAGAATTGGTCAGCCGCAGCGGTGGCGGCGTTTCAGTTCTTAAATAAATGCTTCATGTCTGCTCCGGTTCTTATTCAACCGGACCCGTCTGAACCATTTATTGTTGAGGTGGACGCCTCGGAGGTGGGGGTGGGGGCAGTGTTGTCCCAGGGACCCACCACTTTGACTAATTTGAGACCTTGTGCCTTTTTCTCTAAGAAATTCTCTCCTGCGGAGAGAAACTATGATGTTGGGAATCGAGAACTTCTGGCCGTGAAGTTGGCCTTTGAAGAATGGAGGCATTTTTGGAGAGTGCTGTCCATCCTATTACCGTGGTTACGGACCACAAGAACCTAGCTTACATTGAGTCTGCTAAAAGGTTGACTCCTAGACAGGCAAGATGGTCGCTTTTTTTTTCCAGATTCCAGTTCTCCATCACTTTTCGGCCAGGATCCAAAAATGTCAAGGCTGATGCCTTGTCACGCAGTCTGGATCGGTGTCTCCCCCGAACCTCCATCCTCCATTCTTCAGCCTGGGGTGGTGGTGGCAGTTGTTTCTGCTGGGTTGGAGCAGGAGATTCGGGAAGCTCAGTCTCTTGCCCCTCCGGCTAAGCCGGTGGATAAACTTTTTGTACCAGTTCAATTTCGTCTCAGGGTCCTTCGGGAATTCCACGACTCAGTTCTGGGTGGACATCCTGGAATCTCGGCTACCCGGAGGGCCATCTCTAGAATATTCTGGTGGTCTTCTTTAGCTCTGATGTTGGGGAATTTGTGTCTGCTTGTGGGGTATGTGCCCGTGCGAAGCCCCCCCATAACGGCCGACCGACGGGAATTGGTGCCACTGCCAATTCCTGATAGACCATGGACCCATTTGTCCATGGATTTTATCACCAACCTTCCTCCTTCCAAGGGTAATACCGTCATTTGGGTAGTGGTGGACAGGTTTAGTAAACAAGCACATTTTGTACCCTTGTCGGCTTTACCTAATGCAGAAACGTTGTCCAGATTGTTTGTTGAGCATGTGGTGCGGTTGCATGGGGTACCCTTGAATGTGGTGTCTGATAGGGGGGTACAATTTGTTTCCAGATTTTGGAGGGCATTTTGTAAGAGGTTGAGTATTGATCTGTCTTTTTCATCCGCTTACCATCCAGAGACTAATGGGCAGACTGAGCGGACAATCAGTCTTTAGAGCAAATCCTGCATTGCCTGACCTCAGCCCGACAGGATGATTGGTGTACTGCGTTACCTTTGGCTGAGTTCGCGTTTAACAACCGCACTAACCAGTCTACGGGCACATCTTCCTTTTTCTGCAATTATGGGTTTCATCCACATTTTGGGGAGTTCTCCCGTTTGGACTCTGGGTGTCCTGGGGCGGATGGGACAATACAGCGGTTGGGGAGTTATGGCAGGAGGTCCAAAGGAACATTACGAAGGCTCAGTCTAAATATAAGTTTTTTGCTGACAAAAAACGGTCTGTGGGGCCGGTGTTCCAGGTTGGGGATAAGGTATGGTTATCTACTAGGAATATAAGGCTCAAAGTCCCCTCTGCGAAACTTGGACCTAAATTTATTGGTCCTTATGAAATTACGGAAGCAGTTAACCGGTGGCATTTCGGTTGCGTCTCCCTCCGTCTCTACGAATTCCCAACGTTTTCCATAGGGCCCTTTTGAAACCTGTGGGGTCCTGTAGGGAAGGATCGTTGTCTTCCCCACCACCGGTTTTGGTAGATGGGCAGTCTGAGTACGAGGTGGAACGAATTCTTGACTCTAGGTTTGTCCGTCGTGCTCTTCAGTATCTGATACATTGGAAAGGCTACGGTCCAGAGGCCCAGTCGTGGGTTCCTGCCCGATCTGTTCATGCGGATCAGTTGGTCCGGGCCTTTCATGCCAGGTGTCCTGAGAAACCCGGGGGTCCGGTGGCCCCCCGTTGAGAGGGGGTGCTGTCATGACCCAGGAGGGGTTTTGTCTTTGCCCCGCCCTGGTCAGACTGGGGTTAATGGTTTCAGCCTCTCTGGCAGAGGGCGGCTTTTTTAGTTGCCAATTGACCTAGTTCTGGTGTCAGTTATACTCCTGCCCTCGGCTGAGTTAGTTGACCTCCTGTGTGCCTGTGCCTTGTGCCTGATCTTGTTGCTTGTTTGGTTTTGACCCGGTCCGTCTCATCGTTGTGAGTTTGTCTACTGTCTTGGTACTGTGTATTTGCCCGTTTGGTTTTCTGACCCCTTGGCTACGTTCTGGTTATTCTCTGCCTGCTCCACTTGTACAGTCATGGCCAAAAGTTTTGAGAATGACACAAATATTAATTTTTACAAAGTCTACTGCTTCATTTTTCTAATGGCAATTTGCATATACTCCAAGAATGTTATAAAGAGTGATCAGCTTAACAGCAATTATTTGCAAAGTCAATATTTGGCTAGAAAATGAACTTTATCCCCCAAAACACATTTCAAATCATTGCATCCCTGCCTTAAAAGGACCAGCTAACCTCTTTTCAGTGATTGCTCTATTAACACAGGTGTGGGTGTTGATGAGGACATGGCTGGAGATCAATCTGTCATGATTAAGTAAAGAATGATACCACTGGACACTTTAAAAGGAGGCTGGTGCTTGGCATCATTGTTTCTCTTCTGTTAACCATGGTTATCTCTAAAGAAACATGTGCAGTCATCATTGCAATGCACAAAAATGGCCTAACAGGGAAGAGTATCGCAGCTAGAAAGATTGCACCTCAGTCAACAATCTATTGCATCATCAAGAACTTCAAGGAGAGAGGTTCCATTGTTGCCAAAAAGGCTCCAGGGCGCCCAAGAAAGACCAGCAAGCGCCAGGACCATCTCTTAAAAGTGTTTCAGCTGCGGGATCGGGCTACCAGCAGTGCAGAGCTTGCTCAGGAATGGCAGCAGGCAGGTGTGAGTGCATCTGCACGCACTGTGAGGCGGAGACTCTTGGAGCAAGGCCTGGTCTCAAGGAGGGCAGCAAAGAAGCCACTTCTCCCCAGAAAAAACATCATGGACAGACTGATATTCTGCAAAAGGTACAGGCAGTGGACTGCTGAGGACTGGGGGTAAAGTTATTTTCTCTGATGAATCCCCTTTTCGATTGTTTGGGACATCAGGAAAACGCCTCATTCGGAGAAGACAAGGTGAGCGCTACCACCCGTCTTGTCTCATGCCAACTGTTAAGCATCTGAAACCATTCATGTGTGGGGTTGCTTCTTAGCCAAGGGAATCGGCTCTCTCACAGTCTTGCCTAAAAACACATCCATGAATAAAGAATGGTACCAGAATGTCCTCCAAGAGCAACTTCTCCCAACCCTCCAAGAGCAGTTTGGCGATCAACAATGCCTTTTCCAGCATGATGGAGCACCTTGCCATAAAGCAAAGGTGATAACTAATGGCTCAGGGAACAAAACATAGAGATTTTGGGTCCATGGCTGGAAACTCCCAGATCTTAATCCCATTGAGAACTTGTGGTCAATCATCAAGAGACGGGTGGACAAACAAAAACCTAACAATTTGACAAAATGAAACCATTGATTGTGGAAGAATGCACTGCTATCAGTCAGGATTTGGTCCAGAAGTTGATTTGAGAGCATGCCAGGGAGAATTGCAGAGGTCCTGAAGAATAAGGGTCAACACTGCAAATATTGACTTGCTGCATTAACTCATTCTAACTGTCAATATAAGCTTTTGTTACTCATATGTTTGCAATTTTATATTTCTGTCTGTGATAAAAACATCTGTCAAACACACATAAAAACCACAGGGCAGCAGTTCATGTGAAAATATAATATTTGTATCATTCTCAAAACTTTTGGCCATGACTGTTTCTGCGTTGCTCCCTCTGTGTATGACCTGACTATCCTTACTATCCGTTTTGTCTATGCCCCTTGGTAACTCTGTCCATAGGTACCTTCTAGGAGTTTTCTTCTGCTCATAGCTCTCTGGAGCTTAGGCCACGCCCATCAGCAGTCACGTGCTTAAGGTCCTCTGGCCTGAAACAATCTCTGTCTGTTACTGCCTTCTCTGAGAGACTGTGGCCGGCGCCGCCCCTTGGCAGTCACATGCTTAGGGCCCTGTTAGTCGAAGCACGCATCTTCACCGCTACTGCCCCGCTCCACAGGTATTTTGAGTGCAGTTTTGTCTTATTCGGACATGTGCAGGCTCAGTGAGAAGTCCCGTGCGGTGTTGTGATCAAGGAAATCGTCCGACACTCACATATGAAATCCAGCTTGGCCCCTGCATCGAAAGTGGAGCGAGTGGTGATGAAAACTGCAGCCGCGACTCCACTCCGAGTGCCGGCACCAGAGGGGATTTCACATGCGAGTGTCGGAGATTTCCTCGCATGTGTGATCCGGCTTAATTCACAAAGAGACCTCTGCCCCCGTCACAGGTTTTTTTGGCCTTCTCGTAAGCAATATTCCTGTGTCTCGATGTAAAAGTGACTTCTCCAGACTGCAGATTTAGCTCCTTCCTGTGTTCAATAGATTTATATCGGGGCTCATAGAAGCCTCTTAGAATAATCATGATTTTCTCAGCCATTTTGGAGGGTTTTTAGTGTGGTCTTGGGTCATTGTCCTGCGGGGACCAATGACTGCGGTCAGAAAAAAACCTTTTCACTGGGCGTTATTTTGTTTCAGAATGTTGACAGTAAATGGAGATTTTTTGGCTTTTATCCTAAGTCATATTACAAGACCGTTAAGGGTTGATTGTGACTTGTAGGATCGTACTTCAATGGTGGGCTATAGAGTAAAGCCCTCTTTTTTTGAAGGGAATTTGCATATTGACAGTCTTGAGATTTCTTGTATACTGCCTCAGCAACCTGGACAGAGGAAGAAAGCAGCCCCAAAACAAATCAAGCCTTTCTTGTTTCACGTAGGACAATGTTTTTTTTTTTGAGGCTTCGTTTTTGAATATAGAGCTGTGTGATGTCAAAAAAGCTCGTTGTGTTCATTTGCCTTGGACATTTCCATAGAAGTTTGTGGAATCATTATGCATTTTAGCAATTTTAGACTCATTTTTTAGGATTTGCTTTCAACATGATTTTCTCCTTGCTCACCTTCATGAAGTCCTTTGAACAAGAACGACGATCGTGCAATCTGACATGATGTACTTGATCTGAATTATTTTTTTTCTGGGCTTTTGGTTACCATTATAGTCCGTTTTAATTTGTCATAATTTTTTTGGGGCCCAATCCAGGGGTTAGGTCAGTCCATAGACCTTAAACTTCTGAATATTATAAAAAAAGTAGTAACAGGATCATCAAGTGTTTGTAGATGATCTTTTAGACTTTACCTTTAAGATGTAAAATTTTTCTAATTTACGAGACAACGCTTTCCTTTTCTTTCTTTGCTCCATGTTCAGTATGCACACAATAAAACAGACAGTGACACTTTTCCCTTCAAATAGGTGTTTAGTGTTGTAAATCCCCGTGATGCCCTCCATGTTCAGTGTACACACACCATGATACCAAACAGCACAGTGACTACTTTTCCCTTCAATAGGTGTTTAGTGTTGTAATACCGTGATGCTGCCCCATTTTTCAGTGTATACACACCATGATTACCAAACTGCATAGTGACCCCCTTTTCACCCTTCAAATAGGTGTTTAGTGTTGTAAATTACCGTGATGCCCTCCATGTTCAGTGTAACACCCATGATCCCAAACAGCACAGTGATATTTTCACACTTAAATAGGCGTTTAGTAACATGTGATCCCAATTACAGAACGACCTATTTTTTAACATGTCCTTAGTTATGATAAATTTTTCCAATGTTTTCTAAGGGTCCCATCATTTTTTTTCCCGGCCATTGTTAATTTTTTTTTTCTGTTGAGCCAAAATTCAAAAACAAAGTTGATTTTTATTTAGTTTATATTCAGGAAATAATGAAAATCACTTTTGTCAATTTCAAGTTACTTCAGGCACCTTTTTGGTTTTTTTCTTTTGTTTAACAGAAGGGTACCAACAATTTTGTCCTTGCGTATCACTTTATATAAGGTTCTACGCCCTTATAGACAGTTTAGCAGGGTTGATCCTACTGAAGATTTCCCTTAACACAATCTAAAGAAGCAATATTTTACAATATCCATCAACACAGATCAAGATTCGCTGCAGTATCTTGTCTTATTATGTTATGTGTATTATTTTTATTATTGGTATAGTAATATTTCGCTATAGTTATTACAAATATTTTGGAAGTTAAGGTATCGTCAGTGAATGACAATTTCCCCAAAATTCAGATAGTTTTCATTGAACTAGCATCAGCGGTAATGTATAAAGGCTAGGACCTGTTTACCAATTGCACCCAAAAGTATTTATTATATTTTCTGAGTTATTAAATGAGAGCACTGTTCAACAATTTGTTCCTAACTTCATCACAAATCTGAATTGTCACTTGTGTTTCAAAAAAGAGCGTCTCCCGGGTTTAGCACCCTTTTTACTGAGAATGGTTTCAAAGGGGTCCCCCCACGGAAACTAATATAAAAAGCCTTTAATGGCGCAAGTGCATAAGTGATAGTTCTTTTCGCTATTGCTGTAGAATTCCTATGCAGAAGTGAAATATTAATAAGCGGGGAAATGTAGGATCAATGGTGATTTTGCAGACCTATGTCATTTTATCATGTCATTTCCCAGTCAATGGTTTTAGTTTGAACTTAAGTAAAAGCTAAATACCGGGAATGAGCTTCAGACAGAACTCAGTGGCCCAATCCGTGTGTTGTGGATTTTTTTAGTAATTTAAAACAGTATCCCAAGAATCCAGAGCTGAAAAAAGTGTCCCGTGAAAGCACAAGCCAGCAAGGGAAGGCAGGGGATATGGAAGGGCTCAGTGATTACATTTTAATGGAAAGCCCTGCCCTGAGACACACTAGCAAGGGGGGAGCATCACAACAGCTTGATGGGGGACGTCAGCAGGAAAAAAGGAAAAAAAATTGGTCAAATGGAATTTAACACCCAAAATTAAAGTTTTCCCTATGGAAAGAAATTTTCTCACGGGAAAAATTTTCCTTTGGTTTCTTATTGAATGTAATAACCCAAAAAAGACAAAAAGTCACAGTAAGCACACCAATTTCCGTGTAAAGGAGAAAGTGTTTGAAAATTTGTCCTGGGAAAGAAAACTTTTTTTGTGTTATGGTCCCATTGGTGGTGGGGTTATGATTTGCATTCATGTGGTCATCAAATTAAAATGACCAATGGAGTATGATTTTTCCTGCAGGAAATTTAAATGTTTATTAGTTAGAAAATACATAATCTTGTTCAGGAGTCATGAACAATAAAAACACACTGCACCCCCCAACCCCCCCCGGGGGGGGGGGAAAAAAAAAGTTTCCGCAATTTAAAAGTAATTTAAAATGCTCCAGTCTCTTTTGTTAAAAAGTCAAAATGAGATGTGTAACAGGCCGTGGGTTTTGAAACAAAAAGGGGGATGGGGAGCAACGGGGGTCTTTGGCCCATGATAAAATTTGAGATGGGCTCCACCTCGGAGTGGCATGTTTTTGGATGTGGAGTTTTGGACTTGTAAAAGATTAAAGAAAATGTTTGTGTTAATATACATCAAAAAAAAATAATAAAATAAAAAATAAAAAAAAAATGAAATAAAAAGATTTTTTTTTGCGAAAAATGTCCCCCTAGGGATTAAAGTCGGAAACCCTTACGTTACGGGGGAGTGGGGCCCTTTCAAAAAGGAAAGGGGGAACAAAAAGTGAGAAGGTTGATTACAGACCAGCCATCGGTATAATGGGGGTTTGTGTAAATTGCATGACCCCTATACCAACCCCCTGACCAAATGTATTGGGGTGGGGATGTGGGGGACGATGAATGAAGGGGACCGGTTTGGGGAAAAATTTTGGAAAGGAAAAGGTTGATTGTGAAGGGGTGATGGGCTTGTCTTGAGTGTTTTTTTAAAGTGGCTTAAAATGTGGGGCCTGGGTATTAGTAAAATTCCCGGGGTAGTATTCCAAAAAACTGGTGAGACGAGAAAAGTCATGGTGGGCCATGTACGAGGGGGGAGATTGGGCCCTGCGCGAACTGTGGAAATTTTGGGGGTAGAGAGAGAAGTTCATTTGGGGGATCTGAGCAGAGGGTTTTAGGGACCCTGACTGCACTTCGGAGGTTGTAGAGGAGAAAAGGGAGCCCGATCGGGGGTCACTACAAAAAAGCGTACCCTTAAAAATTTCTGGATCAAAAAAAATAAACAGCGTGGGAAGGATTTCTCATGAAAGAAAGGAATTAAAAAATTTTTTGGTAAAAAGGGAACCTAACATATTAAATGAAGTCGGAGGACCCTGAAAAAACGAATTGAATGATTAAAAAAATCAGTTTAAAAAAATTGAAAGTCGAAAATTTTTTAATAAGAGATTTATTTTTTTTAAACAAAACCCAAAACATAATTGTGTGGATAAAAGGGAAAACCGGAAATTAAAAAAGGACTAGATTTCATAAAATCAAGAATGCCATTAGGGGTTTTAGATGAGGGGAAACCCCTAGTGTGTTTTGTACAAAAAAGGCCAGGGAAAAAACCCCAAAAACCATGTGGTTAAAAAAAATTACCGGCGAAAGCCCCTTACCTCGACATGTGCAGGCGGGACCTTCCCAAGGGAAACCTTTCCCCTTAGCTAGTCCAGAGCCTTCACCCAGTCAAAAGTTCTCAAAATTTTCACTGATGAGGGCCAAAAGCCCCAAACACCGTGCTGCAAAATTGGGTTCTGATTTTACTTTTTTCCTCGTTTTACGATGTTAAAAGGGTTGTTTTTGACTTTAGGACTACTTCCAAAAGGGGCGTATAGAGTTCAAGTCCCTTTTTTTTTGAAGAGGCAATTTGAAAAAAACCGTGGAATTTTCGTTGCGGGGCTGTTCATTTTTTTATCTGTTGTAGGTAAAAATTGACAATGGTGCGGTACGCATGGGAAACAATTAAATGTTTTATTATGTTGTCAATTTTTTTTTTCGGGGAAAAACAATGACCCTTATATTTCCTTTAGAGAAAATTTTTTCTTTATACGAGGGTCAGAGAAGAAAATTGGGCCCCGGAGGTTTAATTCTGGGGCCCCCCCCCCCCCCCCCGCTGAAGAGCCCCCTAGTAAGCAAGGTGTGGACCCAAATTGTGGGTTTCCGGGGTTGGGGGATCGGACCGAGCCTGTAGATTTTAGGGGGATGCATGGTAGGGGTGATCCTTTTTCCCCGGGGTGGGTATTTGGGGGGAATATTTAAGGGGTTTTGGGAATTTAAAGGTTCGTGAGCCACTGTATTTTGATCACTAAGCAGGCGCAGTAAATTTTGAGGGGGTGTTGTGGCACCCGATGAGGGTCCCCAGGTGGGTGGCCCCAAAATATGGTATTAAGATGTCGGGTGGAAAAAAAAATCAGTTCACCCCCC
>JARQOD010009991.1:0-29066 GCA_033576555.1 Oophaga sylvatica | reverse complement strand
ATTTTGGAAAAGGTGAAAACCCTTTACCAGCAGTGGTGCACCAAACCCCCACAAATTTTCCCACTCACTCCAGGACGGGGGGACACTCAGGGGGTAATCCTGGTGTCCTTTCCTTCGTAAACTCTAAAGCTGTGTGTGTACCTGAGGTACTCTCACACAGCTTGTAGAGTTTGATTCCGTACCTTGCCCTCTTGCTGGGCAGTGAACTGGCGGAATGCGAGCCGTCCTTAAAATAAAACCAAGGACTCATCCACGCAGATGTCCCTTTGGGGCACGTACACTTCAGCAAACTTTTGTTGAAGTGTTCGATGACCGGCCGAACTTTAAACAGGCGGTCAAAGTTGGGGTCATCTCGTGGGGGACACTGTGCATTATCATTATAATGCAGGAATTTGTGGATGGCCTCAAACGCGTCCGAGCCATGACCATTCGGAAACAGTGGAGTGTTGTATAAAATATAAACCCAAGGAATTTGCTTCCGGATCCCCAATTATGGAGGACCGGGCCCCCAAAACTGCATCATTTCAACTGCGTCTACAGGAGCCAGTTGGAAAAATGTGGAACGGGGGTTTTGCGCCAAAAATTGCCGAGCGTACAAATTTGTTTGCCACCATGAGGTTAATTAAACCCTCAGAGAAAAAGACTTGAAAAAGTCTATTTCTGTGAAGCGGGGGGAGTCAAACCTGATTCCTGATTCTCCCCACAAAATCAGGAATCAGTGGCTCGTAATTTTCGGGGCCGGGGTCCTACGGGGTCCGAAGAGGGGTGCGCTGGTTCATTTTCAGGGGCGGGCGCTGCCTATGTTCTGTCCTGGGGCGTTCTGCGGGGCCCGGTTCCGCAGGACCCGAGGAGGAAAGATGAGGAGGAAGAAGAATCTTCATCTGAAAAATAAAGAAATGTGGGATCCTCTCCCTCGCTATCAGTGTCGGAGGCAAGGAAAGCGTATGCCTTCCTCCACTGAATAGCGCTGTTGGGATGAGCGTGATGAGCGGGACATTTTTTTTGTGAATGTGGTGCTTTGTGTGAACTTTATTTATAACTGTGTGTGTGTGGGGGGGGGGATAGTGATTGGTGTAAACTAAGCTGAAAGAAAAAGCTAAAGAAAAGAAGCGAATAGGGAAAAAAAGGCCTGTGAAAAAAAGTCTAAACCAAGGCAGGCTCTGAAAGACGTGCATATAAAGTCGGATGCTACGGGAGGACGAAAGGGGTGAAAAAAAACTGCAGGCACGAGCTCTGATAAGTGACCGGTGTCACTTATCAAAGTTCCGGGCTGCTGGATGTGCGACGGGAGTGGCGGAAAGGGGGGTGAAAAAAAAAAAAAACTAGGCGAGTCGTACGACGCTTCATTGATAAGTTGACGCGTGCGGTAAAAAAAACCAACTTATATCTTCATCAAGTTCCGCGGCTGCTGGATGTGCGCACGGGAGTGGCGGAAAGGGGGGTGAAAAAAAAACAAAAAAAACAGCAGGAACGAGCTCTGATAAGTGACTGGTGTCACTTATCAAAGTTCCGCGGCTGCTGGGTGTGCGAGGGACAGCAGGACGAGTGGACGGAACAAGTAGAGGCAAAGTTGGTGAAAAAAAAAAAACAGCAGGAACGAGCTCTGATAAGTGACTGGTGTCACTTATCAAAGTTCCGTGGCTGCTGGGTGTGCGCACGGGAGTGGCGGAAAAGTTGGTGGAAAACAAAAAAAAAAAACAGCAGAACGAGCTCTGATAAGTGACTGGTGTCACTTATCAAAGTTCCGTGGCTGCTGGGTGTGCGCACGGGAGTGGCGGAAAAGTTGGTGAAAAAAAACAAAAAAAAAAAACAGCAGGAACGAGCTCTGATAAGTGACTGGTGTCACTTATCAAAGTTCCGGGCTGCTGGATGTGCGCACGGGAGTGGCGGAAAGGGGGGGTGAAAAAAAAAAACGGCAGGCACGAGCTCTGATAAGTGACCGCTGTCACTTATCAAAGTTCCGCGGCTGCTGGATGTGCGCACGGGAGTGGCGGAAAAGTTGGTGAAAAAAAACAAAAAAAAAAAAAGCAGGAACGAGCTCTGATAAGTGACTGTGTCACTTATCAAAGTTCCGTGGCTGCTGGATGTGCGCACGGGAGTGGCGGAAAAGTTGGTGAAAAAAAACAAAAATCGGCAGGAACGAGCTCTGATAAGTGACTGGTGTCACTTATCAAAGTTCCGTGGCTGCTGGATGTGCGCACGGGAGTGGCGGAAAGGGGGGGTGAAAAAAAAAAACGGCAGGCACGAGCTCTGATAAGTGACCGCTGTCACTTATCAAAGTTTGCGGTTTGCTGGATGTGCGCACGGAGGGGGGTGCGAAAGTGTTGATCGGTGAACTGCGTCACCAATCAACGCTCGGCGGCGCAAAGGGGGGGTAAAAAGAGGGGGAAAGGGAAGGGGGGAGGTGGGGATGGGGGATTGGGGTGGATCGGGCAGGGATCGGAGCTCAAAAACTCACGTTTGTAGTCTTTTCTTTCTTTTCTCTTCTTTCTTCTCTCTTCTTTCTTCTCTCTTCTTTCTTCTCTCTTCAGCAGGAGTTGTGGTGTCACAGGCTACTGTGGCACCACAAGGCCCAGCACAGGAGGAGATCTGGCAGTGTGACCGCACAGCAGGAATCCTCAGCAAGTGTGAGGACCCCTGCAGTGCGGTCAGACAGGTCAGATCCAGTTTGCAGACAGGTCACAGAGCGGTCACATCGCTGCTGTGACCTGTCATTGGTGGGATCGATGATCACATCAATCCCACCAATCAAAGGAGACCCCTGCATTGCCGGTTGCTAGGCACCGGCCTAGTAATCGGAGCTCACAGCTCCGATTCCTTGGCAGGTCACCGGCAGGTCACCTAGCAGGGCACAGAGCGGTCACACCGCTGCTGTGCCCTGTGATTGGCGCGATCGTCGATGACATTGATCGCGCCAATCAGCTCCTTCATGCCCTACAGGCCCTGGCCTAGGATCGGTGCTATTACTGCACCGATCCAGGCAGGTACAGGCAGGGCACAGCGCGGATATACCGCGGCTGTGCCCTGCGATTGGCGCGATCGATGTGATCGGCGATCGCGCCAATCCGGGGGGGGTCTGGACCTTCCTGCAGGCCTGGTACATCGGTACTCGATCCTAGCCTGCGATCTCACTGTTTCAGCCGCTCTGATTGGCTGAAACAGTGAGAAAGGCTGTGATTGGCTGTTCAGAATTCAACAGCCAATTACAGCGATCGGGAGGCCTGAGGGGGGAGGACGCAGCCCGGGATGCCGACGCCAACTTCCAAGAGGTAAGCTGGCGTCGGAATTTTAATGCGATCACCGCTACTTAAGTCGCGATGTCGCATTAAAGGGCATGACGTACTATCCCGTCCATGGTCAGAATGGCACGGGTTTTATGGACGGGATAGTACGTCTAATGTCAGAGAGGGGTTAAAGGTCATTTGTGTTTTCTTCATGACGCACATGAAGAATATAGTTTTCAGCAAGATCTATGTCACGGTTTGCTTGGTGCTCACTAGAGTTGAGCGAAATAGGTCGGTCAGATTAAAAAATCACCGACTTTCGCCAAAGTCGGGTTTCGCCGAGCCACCACCATCTTAGAGAAGGGCATTGCAGTGATTGGCTTGCTTTGTGTGGTGTCACAGTGGCTATAAAAGCTCTGACCGCCAACCTCCATTTTACTTCTGCCGATCTTAGCATAGGGAGAGGTTGTTGCCGCTGTTTCTCAGTAGGGAGAGTGTTAGGCAGGAAAAAAAAGTTATTCTGTGCTTGTGCTGATAGTGATTGTGCTGTACAGTTAGTGTGCAGTGACGGGGGAGGATTTTGTTGTGTGCAGCAGCGCTGGTTATTAGGCTGCCTGCCAGTGACAGGGGAGGAATTTCTTGTGTGCAGTAGCAGAGCTGATTATTAGGCTGCCTGCCAGTGACAGGGGAGGAATTTCTTGTGTGCAGCAGCAGAGCTGATTATTAGGCTGCCTGCTATCTGTATTGCTGTGTGTACACTGCTGTGCAGACTACTTTTACACAGCACCTACACAGCACTAATACTTATATTATTTTTTTCTGCACAGTTACCGACCGTTCATTTTTTCCCGCACCGTATAGAGCTGTACGCTTCTCACACACTACCGTGTACCGGCTGGTATCACAGACAAATACAGGCTGACTATCTGTGTGTGACTCCGGAAATATATACAGAGATTTCAATTTTCCCCAAAACCGTATACAGTTGATATCTTCTGATAAAGTACTGTTCTTCTGCCTTCTGTATTACGGTCAAATCCATACTGAGAGAGCGTCTGTTTGTTACTCGGGAAATATATATGGAGATTTACAATTACCCCTACACTGTATACGCCTGGTATCTTCAGATACATTACCCTGTTTCTACTTTTTATTTTCTGGTGTGATCCATACTGAGCCTGTGAGAGTCTATGTCTGACTCTGGAAATATATACGGAGATTTAAAATTATCCCAACACTGTATACGACTGTAAGCTTCTAATACATTACCATTTTTCTACTTTTTACATTCTGGTGTGATCCATACTGAGCCTGTGAGCGTCTGTGTGTTACTTCGGAAATATTTATGGAGATTTACAATTACCCCAACACTGTATACAGCTGTACGCTTCTAATACAAAACCCTTTTACTACTTTTTATATTCTTGTGTGATCCATACTGAGCCTGTGAGAGACTGTGTCTGACTCTGGAAATATATACGGAGATTTAAAATTACCCAACACTGTATACAGCTGTATGCTTCTAATACATTACCCTTTTTCTACTTTTTACATTCTGGTGTGATCCATACTGAGCCTGTGAGAGTCTGTGTCTGACTCTGGAAGTATATACGGAGATTTAAAATTACCCCAACACTGTATACATCTGTACACTTCTAATACATTACTTGTTATGAATGTGCTATAGATGGTTTCTGAGCAGAGGCTCCCTCTGGTGGTTACAGACAGTACTGAACCTTTCAAAAAAAAAAAAAAAGCGCGTCGAGGCTCCAGTGCATCCTCCCAGCTCTACAGTCCAAGACATTACTATGTCTCAAGGTAATTTACCCGGAAAAAAAACTCATATGTATGTCTTCACGATAGATTCATAGCATATAGGCAGACTTAATTGCCCATAAAAAAAATTTTTTTCAAAAAACAAAAAAATTTTTTTCAGACCAATGGCCATTTAAATGTATGTATATTTGCACTCTAGTGCATACGCATTTTCATAGGATCTAGATACGGGATATATATAAATTTTTTTCTATACTATTGTGCACCAATTGGCCACTGATTTTTCATTTAACACCTGCTATGTTATCCCTTATTATAGACTAAGCTGGGAGACGTTTTGCTTCTCCATGTGTTGTATTTCCAGCTTCCAACACATTATTTCTTCAGCTTTGTTTTTCCCATTGGCACATTGTCTGTTCATTGTATTTGAATTTCTTTGTAATTATTATGAACAATAAATTTTGTATTTTTGTATGATATCCCTCTTTTGTTTTTGGTTATTTATGCCATATTAAGGCTTAATATTTCACATCAGTTATTTTAATATAATACGAATGCTATCCTCTCTTTTGGTTTTTCTTATGGGCTGAGGGATTCGTCCCGCTAGCCACGGTGACATTTTTGTAGGTTCACGAGGAGTGGCAATCTGGAATCACGGACTGGTCTGATATAAGGGAGGTTCCCTCCCATGATGGTTGCCGGTGATCAATTGTTCTTGTCTCAATTGTGGTTTCTGGTTCATTTGGAAGTTTGCTGGAGTCCTGCCTGCATCTCCTGCTTTCAGATAAGATATTTTTTGCTTTTCTTTTTGTGCTTGCTTTTTGCATTGTTTTCTGCACTTTTGTGGAGGTCAGCCAGGTCCCCTCCTGGGGCCTGAGCTCCTCACAGTTTTTCTGCAGCCACTGTTGTTTGCTCATTTGCTTTTTCCTGTTTTTTCAGCAGCTGCGGCTTGGCTTTTGTTCACACTGAGATCTGATTTAGTAGGTGGGGAGATCGTGTGATCTCAGTATTTTTGTAATCAGAATTGTTGGATTTTTGTTGGGTTTTCTGGGTTGCAGAAAGTAATCTCTCCTGTCCTATCCTATTTAGTCAGCTTGTGGCCCCAGCATTTGCTTAGTCTATTTTCTGCCTATGTTTGTATTTTCATCTTGTCTAACCGCCATTATATGTTTGGGGGCTTCCTATTTTCTTTGGGATCTGCTCCGGGGCAGATAGCTTTCATCTTTCTGCCTTTAGGTGTAGTTATCTCTCAGGCTGTGACCAGGCGTCTAGGATCAACGTAGGAACGCTCCACGGCTACCTCTAGTTGTGTCGCTAGTTTAGGAATCTGCAACCCATCAGTTACCAACATCTCAGGTGTTCGGCTGCCCTGCTTTTGTTCCTGTCCTCCTCAGCTACCGAAACATAACAATTACCCTTCTTCAACTTTTTATATTCTGGTGTGATCCATACTGAGCCTGTGAGCATCTGTGTGTTACTCCGGAAATATATACGGAGATTTAAAATTAACCCAACACTGTATACAGCTGTACGCTTCTGATACATTACCCTTGTTCTACTTTTTATATTCTGGTGTGATCCATACTGAGCCTGTGAGAGTCTGTGTCTGACTCTGGAAATATATACAGAGATTTAAAATTACCCCAACACTGTATACAGCTGTACGCTTCTGATACAGTACACTTTTTCTGCTTTTCATATTCTGGTCTAATCCATACTGAGCCTGTGAGCGTCTGTGTGTTACTCTGGAAATATATATGGAGATTTACAATTATCCCAACACCGTATACAGCTGTACGCTTCTGATGCAGTACACTTTTTCTGCTTTTCATATTCTAGTCTAATCCATACTGAGCCTGTGAGCGTGTGTGTGCTACTCTGGAAATATATACAGAGATTTAAAATTACCCCAACACTAGAGTTGAGCGATACTTTCCGATATCCAAAAGTATCGGAATCGGAATGGTATCGCCGATACCATTAAAATATCGGCGATACCCGATACCGATACCGGAAATCCAATGTAAGTCTATGGGAACAAAATATCGTAACTAAAAAAACCCCATTCTTTCCTTGTAAACACTAAATATACACACATAGAATACATATATATATATATATATATATACATGTCATTGTGACATATATATATACATATATTTATAGTTTATACACTTCTACATAGTAAAATAGCCTCTGATTCAATTGCCGGGTAAAGCCGGCTTTTGTGAAAAGACAGAAGCACCCGACATGAAATGACACTTGGTTTACATAGAGTTAACCATGTCTTTTCATGTAGTTTGATATCTGATTTGCACAAACAATTACATGAGTGGCTGTGTGCAAAATTTCACACCTGTAGGGGTTAATTAAAGGTGTAAATTCGTTGTAAAAAAAACGGACTTTTTTGCTACGAATTTACACCTTTAATTAACCCCTACAGGTGTGAAATTTCGCACACTTACACTCATGTAATTGTTTGTGCAAATCAGATATCAAACTACATGAAAATACATGGTTAACTCTATGTAAACCAAGTGTCATTTCATGTCGGGTTCTGCATTTTCACAAAAGCCGGCAATTGAATTAGCGGCTATTATACTATGTAGAAGTGTATGAACTATAAATATATATATATATGTGTCACAAATTCAATGACATGTATATATATATATATATGAGGTGTAAAATTGCTGAAAAAAAATGCGTGGGCTCCCGCCCTATTTTCGCAACCAGACAGACAAAGCCAGTGAGTGGGGGCAGATAATAATAGCCCAGAGAGAGACCATTATTTTTGCCCCCCCCCCTGGCTACTAACATCTGCCCCCAGACACCCCAGGAAAGACAAATCTATAATTAGATTTGCCCTTTCTGGCACTTTGCCCGTCTATTCCCATTGCCCTGTAGCGGTGGCGAATGGGTTAATATGGGGTTAAAGCCACCTTGCTATTGAAAGGTGACCTTAAGCCAGGTTAATAATTGAGAGCTGTCAATTAGACAACTATCAATTATTAATCCTATTGCATGAAATAAAAATAAAACACACACACTTTAATTAAAAATCATTTTAATGAAATAAAGACACATGTTTTTGACCATCTTTTATTTTACTGCAAAAACCATTTCCTGTAATAAAAATAAAATAAAAAAGCAAAATTATTCTTACCTATCCCATGCACAGTCAGGTCCCACGGTGTAATCCTTCAGAAAGGGTTAATGTTTACTGCAGGGACCGCAGCTAATGCTGCAGCCTCACAAAACCCCAAATGAATGAGTTCCTCTCCTGGCTGACAGGAGAGTAAAGGCTGGGTCTCACATAACGATACACCAGCGATCCCGACAACGATATGCACTTGTCAGGATCGCTGGTGTATCGCTACATGATCGCTGCTGAGCTGCCAAACAGGCAGCTCAGGCAGCGATCTGGGTCAGCGACACTGCGGGTAACATCGCTTAAGGGCCCGTCTCACATAGCGATATCGCTACCGAGATCGCTGCTGAGTCACTAGTTTTGTGACGCAGCAGCGAGCTCACCAGCGATATCGCTGTGTGTGACATTCAGCGACGATCAGCCCCCCTGCCGGGTATCGCTGATCGTCGCTGAAATGTCAGGACCTTTTTTTGATCGCTGGTTTCCCGCTGACAGGCACGCATCGCTGCGTGTGACAGGCGGGAGACCAGCGATCCGCTGGTAACCAAGGTACACAGCGGGTTTCCAGGCGCGGGGCTGTGCCTAGAAACCCGCTGTGTACCTTGGATACCAGCGCCCTGATGCAGGGGAGCTGGTATCCAAGGTACACAGCGGGTTTCCAGGCACCGCGCAGCGCTTGGAAACCCGCTGTGTACCTTGGATACCAGCTCCCTGCATCAGGGCGCTGGTATCCAAGGTACACAGCGGGTTTCTAGGCACAGCCCCGCGCCTGGAAACCCGCTGTGTACCTTGGTTACCAGCGGATTGCTGGTCTCCCGCCTGTCACACGCAGCGATGCGTGCCTGTCAGCGGGAAACCAGCGATCAAAAAAAGGTCCTGACATTTCAGCGACGATCAGAGATACCTGGCAGGGGGGCTGATCGTCGCTGAATATCACACACAGCGATATCGCTGGTGAGCTCGCTGCTGCGTCACAAAACTAGTGACTCAGCAGCGATCTCGGTAGCGATATCGCTATGTGAGACGGGCCCTTAAGTGGAAAGCTTAATTGATTGCTTTCCACTTTCACTTCAGGTCAGCCAGGGACACAATCAGTGACGTCAGAGGGAACTGATTAACAAAAATAGGGGTTCCCTTCGAAAAAAAAATGGCGTGGGGTCCCCCCTATTTTTGTTAACCAGCCAGATGAAGCAGACCGCTGAGGCCTGGATTTTCAGGCTGTTAAGGAGCCAAGATCCATGGACCTTGCCAGCCTGATAATACCAGGTGTGAGACAGTGAGGGTATGTGTATTGAATGGGGTGTACATTTCACCTAGGTACTTTGCTGACTGGTATAAGGGAAATGTGTGCCTTTGTAAAACTAGTGGTGGAGAAAGGTCATTACACCATCCATTCAAGTACACGCTTGCAGCTCAAACCTGTGGCCACTCAGGTGATAATTAGGAAACCAGAAGTAGGTGTCTGGGAATACAGACAGGGAGCTCGCTTAGTCTGGACACAGGAGGGGTCCAGGCACAGAAGGTGTCTCCAAGAGTATGAGCTGTCTCAGTCTGGGTGCTCGATGTACCCCGGACACAGGAGTAGTCTCTGTGAGAATCCATGCGGATAGCTGCTGAATAGGAGGGGAGCTCTCTCAAGTCTGGACGTTGAAGGTGCCTTCAGACACAAGGAGGAGACTCTGTGAAACTCCATGCTGGTAAATGCTGAACATATGTGTTGTTTTGGCCCAGGCTGGTAGAGTCTGGACCCGGATAGATAGGGAAATCTATCTAAGTGTAGTAAGTGGCTAGACAAGCCCAAGTCTTATGTTTATGATTTGTTTTTATCTGTTTGCTGTGGACTTTAATAAAGCTGGTTGCGGCCAGTTTTCACCAGAACTGCTGTCTGAATGAACTGTTTCTGTGCCACTCCGTCTACCCGGACGGCGATCTCAGAGCTATATCCCCTGAAAAGCTTACAATTGGTGGAGAATGCTGGGGCAGCACAGTGGCTGATACAATTGGTGCTGGAATGTGCGTGCAGCACAGTGGCGAGAGACAGCAATAAAGGTGAAGTCTGTTGAAGCAGCAGCAGAGGAAAAAAAAAAAAAGTGTGTCAATAAAGGAGAAACGTCTGTTGGAGCAGTCTTAAAGAGACAGTAGCCCTAATAGACTTTGCAAAGAAAAAAAAAAAAAAAAAGTGTCTGCACAGCAAAGCTGAATTTTCTGTGGAAAAGACTGTGAGTGTGTATGTCTTGAGTGAAGACTGCCGTTGTTGAGACAGAGAAGTCTGACAGCATGGACGACGAGTGTGGAGACAAGCATCTTGCTGTGACTCAGTGGGGTCATGAAGGCATCTTGCTGTGACTCGGTGGGGGTTACGAAGATTGTCGTCGCACTCAAATCCAGTTTTGCTGTGGCTCGGCGGGGCCACGAAGATTTTTTCAAGGGAAAGCGGTGAAGTTCTGGTGTGAACAGTGCTCCGCGATGGCTGTGAACGGAGCAACGAATGGGTCTGACGAGTCGGACCGCATATTTGAGAAATGTCTACTGGACATGCAACTGGACATGGTGCGGGAGCTGTGGGCACCGAATAGAATGGCGGCAGTGGACCATTCTATGGACTCTCCGGGGGTGCCAGTGTTGTCACAGAGTGCCCGGGGAGGTGGTAAGAGATGTTGTGAACTGAGTCCTAAGACTACTGCTGATTTTTTGTGTAAAAATTACCCTGCCGGTGTGGTTGTTAAAAAGGGGGCGGAGTCTAAAAAAGGGGCGGATTTTCACAAGAGTGTAGAGTGTGGAAAACTGAAAATTGTTACTGGTGGTGGGTTGGTACCTCCTATAAATGACAATGTGACCGTTGATAACGGGGTAGCTCCAGTAGAAGGGGGTGACGTCAAAGTGGGAGGTGACCTGTTAGTCCACAACACCATGGGAGTGACACAGACCCCGTAGCTGACTGGGACACTATGAAAGTAAAAAGTGAGTTCAGTCAGGAGAGGCTAGACGAGGGAAGAGAGTCCCCCTCTCGTCGTCGACGGCGCAAGGGCCACAAAAAGGTTGTTCCGGTAGTACTAGCTGAAAATGAAAATAAAGAGAATGTAGTACTGTCTGCCTATGCTTCAAGTGTGGATTCTCCTTTAGAGGTAGAAGAGGAGGGGGCCAGTCATGGCCAAGAGCTGGAACCTATTTGGCTGCAGTATCAGAGTGACATGCTGCAATTATGTGAAAACCTGGAGGACGTGTCCTCAGACCAGCGAGTTCTAGAAGGAAGCAACGAGGAAGTTACCCTGTGGAAAGAGATGTTCCACGCCATTAAAGAGGACCGCCGCAAAATCAAGGAAGAGGTTTTGCAGTTGAAGCGTGAGAAGGAGGCGCTGCAGGATGGAGTTTCTGGAAGTGAACAAATCCTAGAACGACTGCGCGAACAGCTCAACCAGGAGCTGTGTGACTCCAAGAAGGAGTGTGGTGAACACAGTAGGGAACTGCAACAGATGAAGAGAGATTATGTGGATCTCCTCAGGGTCAAAGAAAAACTAGAAGAGGATAAGATGGATGCAGAGCAAATGCGCCAGGTGGTTGAGACCACTCTGCAGGACACCCGTGATGAAAATGGTGATCTGCGCAGAAAGACCCTAGATCTGGAAGCTCAGGTGAAGGAGCTACAGATGTCCTGTGATACTCTCCAGAAGGCGGAGATGTGCCTTAAGGAAAAGCTCAGACAGATGGAAGCTGAGCGGGAAAAGATGGAGGAGTCCATCAGAGAAGCTACAGACCAGGGCCAGGAGTTAGAACTGGAGATGAGAGGTGTAAAGCAAATACTTCCTCGAGTGATGTGAGTTCGGATGATTCGGTGGATGTCGGAGCCGAGATCAAGGAGCTCAAGGAGTGGTTACAAGCCCAGTGGACGCAAGAGAAGCTTCAGAGACGGGCAGCTGAGAGGCGAATGGCGGAACTAGAGGAAGAAGTTCTCGGGCTTAAAAGTCGCCTGATACAGTGTCACTCGGTGAACAAGGCCTCCTTGGAGAAAGAAAAGGGCAAACACGTTGCACTCGCTCCCTTTTGCCAGGAGAAGATAGACCTGAGGAGAGCTAAGAGGGTGGTAATGGAAGATAAATGTGAAATGGAAGTGGTCAGGACGGAAATTCACGAATTTGTAGCTGTGAGTCGCTCAGAAGAAGTGTAAAGGGGGAAGAAGCTGAAAGTCAGTTGTCCCTGAACCCTGAGCTGATTGATCGTCTGGAAACCACTGGTGAGACCGAAACGTGTCGGTACAAGTGCCTCGTAGATGTACCCGAGGACTTGAGAGAAGAATGCACCCGTGAGTCTGTGCATGAAGCGTTTAGGAAGGCCGTGGGAGCCTGTAAGGTGTACTCGACCTCAGGAGCTAAAAGCTGGTGGTCTTGTCCACGACCGAAGTTACAGTGAAGAGGGTGGCAATCCTAAGTGACATGCACTGGCGATGTATTCGCACAAAGTGGTTTCTCCGGTTGAAGACAGAACAAGCCGTTAGACAACTGAAGCTTATGAGAAATGCTCACAGTCTGCGGGAAAAGGTCATCCGGGTGCCTCATGTTCTGGTGAGAAAGCTGATTGGGAGAAATGGCCGAGCCATGCAGATGATGGTGAAGAGGTCTGGTGTGGTGAAAGTAAGCAGTCCACGTGATCATCGGGACTGGATACCAGATGAAGACGGCATGGTGTCATTCTACGCTATAGGAACGAAAGAAAGTCTGGAATATGTGCGCATGCTGGTGGCGTACCGTGTGACCTACCTGCGAGAGGTAGAACAATTGAATCTCGCTAGACAGCGAGTAGATAGACAGCATCATCTGAGCAGCAGAAGATGGCAGCCGTCTACTGAGGGTAGTGGGCGTGGGTTTAGAGGTAGTGAGACCTCCACTAACTCAGGTTTGAGAGGCCCATACAGACGACCCGATAGAGTACGGGACAGTACGAAGTCTAACGGACCTTAGATTCCCAGGCAAGACCTGACAAGGTTACGATTGACCACTGGGAACGGAGGGGAGACCTGACAAGGTTACGACCCGGAAATGTGACTGGACGAAGTCTGTGACAATGACAGACAGTAGGTCCCTAAGGAAGGAACGAATGTCATTGACTAATATTCCGGGGGGCTGAACAGAGCAATGGACAAGTACATGGTCTCTGTGTGAACTGTGGGTTGAGGTGATTGGATGTATTTTTGTGTTCAAACCTACAAGTTTGGAAGGGGGGGGAATAGGTAATGCAGCCCTGGGCTGGCGTTCCTGTAATGGCTCAGTGTGTGTGTTTTGACTGTCCATGTTCCTTCCCCCAGCTGACTAGTCACATGACTGTGACATCACACAGGTCCTTTTACACACACACAAGTCTGAACACATGACTATGACATCAGCTCAGGTCCCGTGTGTGGGTGTGTGTAAGGGTATATAAACCCTGCTTAATTGGAGACAGGTGTGTCAGTGATAGGCGTCAGGCCTGTTTCCTGTTCCCCTGGTGTGGGGGACACCGTTTATGTGAGGCCGAGTGAAGCCTGACTGCCTGAAAGGTCAGAGACTGGATCCTGTGTGGATGCTAGTGGCCTTGGAAGGTAAATGGACGGTAGTGAAGATGAAGTTGATGATGGCCATGACTGGTCCGGAGTTCACTGTCTCTTTTGGATTGTTGACCAGCCCTCCGGTCTGTATGACCAGCCCTCCGGTCTGTATGACCAGCCCTCCGGTCTGGAGAAGAGAGAGGGGATATGTGAGACAGTGAGGGTATGTGTATTGAATGGGGTGTACATTTCACCTAGGTACTTTGCTGACTGGTATAAGGGAAATGTGTGCCTTTGTAAAACTAGTGGTGGAGAAAGGTCATTACACCATCCATTCAAGTACACGCTTGCAGCTCAAACCTGTGGCCACTCAGGTGATAATTAGGAAACCAGAAGTAGGTGTCTGGGAATACAGACAGGGAGCTCGCTTAGTCTGGACACAGGAGGGGTCCAGGCACAGAAGGTGTCTCCAAGAGTATGAGCTGTCTCAGTCTGGGTGCTCGATGTACCCCGGACACAGGAGTAGTCTCTGTGAGAATCCATGCGGATAGCTGCTGAATAGGAGGGGAGCTCTCTCAAGTCTGGACGTTGAAGGTGCCTTCAGACACAAGGAGGAGACTCTGTGAAACTCCATGCTGGTAAATGCTGAACATATGTGTTGTTTTGGCCCAGGCTGGTAGAGTCTGGACCCGGATAGATAGGGAAATCTATCTAAGTGTAGTAAGTGGCTAGACAAGCCCAGGTCTTATGTTTATGATTTGTTTTTATCTGTTTGCTGTGGACTTTAATAAAGCTGGTTGCGGCCAGTTTTCACCAGAACTGCTGTCTGAATGAACTGTTTCTGTGCCACTCCGTCTACCCGGACGGCGATCTCAGAGCCTATATCCCCTGAAAAGCTTACACAGGCCACAGCAGTCTGCATATCTTGGCTGATTAACAAAAATAGGGGATCCCCTCGAAAAAAATTGGCGTGGGGTCCCCCCTATTTTTGTTAACCAGCCAGATGAAGCAGACCGCTGAGGCCTGGTTTTTCAGGCTGGTAAGGATCCAATATCCATGGACCTTGCCAGCCTGATAATACCAGGCCACAGCAGTCTGCTTAGCTTGGCTGGTTAACAAAAATAGGGGATCCCCTCGAAAAAAAAAACGGCGTAGGGGTCCCCCTATTTTTGTTAACCAGCCAAGTAAAATGCAGACTGCTGCGGCCTGGTATTAAAAGACTGTCAAGGCCCATGGATTTTGGCCCTCAACAGCCTGATAATACCAGGCTACAGCAGCCCCACATTTGGCGCATCAAAAGATGTGCCAATTGTGGCACTTTACCCGGCTCTTCCCACTTGCCCTGTAGCGGTGGCAAGTGGGGTAATAAGGGGTTAATGTCACCGTTGATTGCACGGTGACAATAAGCCGGGTTAATAATGGAGAGGCGTCAATAAGACACCGATCCATTATTAATCCCAAAGTTTTTAAATGTTTAAAAAAAAGACACAGCAAGAAAAAAGTCTTTTAATGAAAAAGAGACAACACAGTTTTCATTTCTTTTATTACTCTCTCATTCCTGCGACGCCATCGATCTCCTGTAAAAAAATAAAAAAAAACAAACCAACAATATACCACCTGTCCGACGCAGTCCATAGTAACGACTGTCCCACGACGATCCAGCTCTGCTACATCGGAATGACAGGCAGAGCCTGTCATCGCGACTCAGCACAGCTGATTACCTGCTTCCCCGGCGGTGACGTCATCGGACTGACTGCTTTAACGGCCGGGATTACCCAGCAGTCACTGCAGTTATCGCGAGAAACTGCATGTGACCGCCAGGGAGAAGAGGATGGCGGCCATTAAGCAGTCCGGGATGTGACCGCCGGAGATCTTCTGCCGGGTAAGTGCCGCTGACTCCTGACAGACCCGACCGACGGACACTGACAGTGACAGTGACATTCCGATTCCGGTATCCGATATGACGAAAATATCGGTACTCGGTATCGGAATTCCGATACAGCCAATATCGGCCGATACCCGATATTTGCAGTATCGGAATGCTCAACACTACCCAACACTGTATACAGCTGTACGCTTCTAATACATTACCCTTTTTTTACTTTTTATATATTGGTGTTATCCATACTGAGCCTGTGAGCGTCTGTGTGTTACTCCGGAAATATTTGCGGAGATTTACAATTACTCCAACACTGTATACAGCTGTACACTTCTAATACATTGCCCTTTTTCTACTTTTTATATTCTGGTGTAATCCATACTGAGCCTGTGAGCGTCTGTGTGTGACTCCTGAAATATATACAGAGATTTGCAATTACCCCTAGACTTTATACAGCTGTACGTTTGTGATACAGTACCCTTTTTGACAGAATGTCCTCCTCCATCCACCACTGTAGGTACATCATTGACACCTGGAACATTGGCCCACATGTTTGATTATGTCTTGCGGATCTGCTTTTTATATATTTTAGTCTAATCCATACTGAGCCTGTGAGCATCTGTCTGTTACTCCAGAAATATATATATGTAGATTTAAAATTACCCCAACACTGTATACAGCTGTACGCTTCTGATACATTACCCTTTTTCTACTTTATACATTCTGGTGTGATCCATACTGAGCCTGTGAGAGTGTGTGTCTGACTCTGGAAATATATACGGAGATGTAAAATTACCCGAACACTGTATACAACTGTACGCTTCTAATACATTACCCTTTTTCTACTTTTTATATTATGGTGTGATCCATACTGAGCCTGTGAGCGTCTGTGTGTTACTCCGGAAATATATACAGAGATTTACAATTACCCCAACACAGTTTACAGCTGTACGCTTCTGATACATTACCCTTTTTCAGCTTTTTATATTCTTGTCTATTTTCACTATAATATATATACCTGGTATATGTTGATACAGTACCCATATTCAGCTTTTTATATTCTTGTCTAATCCATACTGAGCCTGAGAGTGTCTGTGTCTGACTCCTGAAATATATACGGAGATTTACAATATTTTCACTACAATATATATACCTGGTGTCTGGTGATACAGTATCCTTTTTCAGCTTTTTATATTCTTGTCTAATCAATATTGAGCTTGAGAGAGTCTGTGTCTGACTCCTGAAATATAAACGAAGATTTACAATTATCCCTAGACTGTATACACCTGTATGCTTCTGATACAGTACCATATATCTGCTGGTATTTTGGGTACATATTCCTAAAAATGAGGAAGTATGGTGGAAGAGGCCGCGGACGTGGGCGTAGGGGGTCTGCTGGTATTGATGGTGGTGGTGATGCATCTGCTGGAAGTGCCAAAAGCACAATAGCACCTAAGGCAGGAGGTGTTGAGCCGGCATCATCATCTGGCTCAAGAAGGCCTGGAAGGCTACCTTTTCTCGGAGTAGGTAAACCGATTTTAAAGCCGGAGCATCAGGAACAGGTTTGGCTGACATTGCCGAAACAGCCTCCAGCTCCAGTGACAGGGGGGGAATTTCTTGTGTGCAGCAGCAGAGCTGATTATTAGGCAGCCTGCCAGTGACAGGGGAGGAATTTCTTGTGTGCAGTAGCACAGCTGATTATTAGGCTGCCTGCTAACTGTATTGCTGTGTGTACACTGCTGTGCAGACTACTTTTTACACAGCACCTACACAGCACTAATACTTATATTCTTTTTTTCTGCGCAGTTACCGACCGTTCATTTTTTCCCACACCGTATAGAGCTGTATGCTCCTCACACACTACTGTGCACCGGCTGGTATCACAGACAAATACAGGCTGATTATCTGTGTGTGACTCCGGAAATATATACGGAGATTTAATTTTCTCCAAAACCGTATACAGCTGATATCTTCTGATACAGTACCGTTTTTCTGCCTTCTGTATTACGTTCAAATCCATACTGAGAGAGCGTCTGTTTTTTCTGTTTCTTGTTTATGCCTCTGACACGATTGTGGTAACGGGTTACTTTTATTGTGTGCACGTTCTCTCAGCCACATTACATGAATGCTTCCTGTCTGCTGCTCTTACCAACGAGTCCCTCCTCTCTATCCTCTGAATACATCCAGGTAGTGAGACCCCTAGAGGCGGCTCAGCATATAACATATTGCTACATCCTTTGTCTTTTAACTGAAGAAATAACTAAGCTAATATAACTAACATACATGTGAACATTTCAATATTCAAGATATTGGTGACATAAACATAACTGGCAAGCATCATGCTATTAAGATACTTTAAAAATACTTGGTTGTATATATAGTCCTTGAGGTATGCTGGCTTTGTGATCATTCTGCCCGATCTAGTAACATACGATGCGCTACTGCCACTATTCGGTGGTTCTCTCGATTCGGGCGTTACCGCATCTGGTATTGCCTGTCTCCGACCGGAATCTCCACACTGAACCTGGGCCATCCCTGTAGCCTCTCTGCTTAGACTTGCTGTTTCCTCATCTTGGATATGAGGATACTGTTCATATGACCATGTATCAGATCCTTCTTGCGTTTTCCTCAGATGTCTCCGATTTCTCCTTAGTTTTCTTCCCTCCTCTGTCACAATCTCGTAGGATCTAGGTCCTAGTTTCTGGAGCACCTTTGCTTTTCTCCATTGTTTGTCATATTTGCTCGGCTGCATCCTGATGTTGTCATTTTGTCTCAGTTCTGGTAGATCTTTTGCCGACTGATTATAATAGAATGCTTGTCTATCCCGATTTTTCTTTAGTTTTGACCTCATTCCCCTCACCAGATCTGGCTTCAGAAGACGACGAACTGTTGGTATGAGTGTCCTTGTCCGTTTACTCAGAAGCCTCTGTGCTGGGCTGCTGTCTAGACCTTGGGAAGGTGTGTTTCTGTGGTCCAGTATAGATAGATATACATCTGTCCCTGCCTGTTTCGCTCTCTTAACCAACTTCTTTGCTGTTTTCACCGCTGATTCCGCTTTGCCATTGCTTTGAGGATATCCAGGAGATAATGTATTGTGTTCAAATTCCCATAACTTGCTGAACTCCTTGAACTCTTCTGACCTAAATTGAGCGGCATTATCAGTAAAAACAATCTCTGGAATCCCATATCTGGCAAAATGAGCCTTGAGTTTTTTTAATAACTGTTCTTGCTCTTGTATCCTTCAAATAGTCCACTTCCCAAAAATTAGAAAAATAGTCCACAGTTACCAGGTATTCTCTTTCCTCCAATGTGAACAAATCTATTCCTATTTTTGACCATGGTCTATTTGGAACGGCATGCGGTTGCAATGGCTCTTTCGGTTGTTTATCCCCGCCGGACGCACATATCTCACATTGTGCTATGTAACTTTTTATGTGATCATTCATACCCGGCCAATAAACTGATTCTCTTGCTCGCCGCAAACATCCTTCAATGCCCAAGTGGGACGAGTGTAATTTCTGTAGTATGTCTCTTCTCAGAGTCTCCGGTATCACTGCCCTTTCTCCCTTTATGATGATTCCTTGGTGTACTGACAGTTCATCTCGTATATGGAAGAATGGAGCAACTTCCTTTGGAGCATGCTGCTTATATTTTGGCCAGCCCTGCAGGATCACAGTTTTTAATATCTGTAGTGTTTTATCTTTTTCTGTGAAGGTCTGTATTTGTTTCAGTTTATCTTTAGATACTGCAAGATAATCACACATATTGATGTTGTCCATTTCTTGTCCTTTATCCTCTGAGTTGGGTAAGTATGCTCTGCTTAGAGTATCTGCAATCAACAAGTCTTTTCCTGGACAATATCCAATTTCATAATCATATTTTTGAAGTCGCAGAAGCATGCGCTGCAGTCTCTTTGGTGCATTTAGTAGTGGTTTTTTTGTAATGCTCTCCAACGGTTTGTGATCGGACTGTACTGTTACCTGTCGACCGTATGTGTACTGATGAAACCTTTCCATTCCAAACACCACAGCTAGTAACTCCTTTTCGATTTGGGCATATCCCTGCTCTGTCGGTGTTAGCGCTTTGCTTGCAAATGTGA
Source organism: Oophaga sylvatica (assembly GCA_033576555.1). Taxonomy (NCBI): domain Eukaryota; kingdom Metazoa; phylum Chordata; class Amphibia; order Anura; family Dendrobatidae; genus Oophaga; species Oophaga sylvatica. Next base: position 9,419 of record JARQOD010009991.1, on the reverse strand, counting down.
TTGGTTGCCGCTCTTGCATTAATGTGGCACCTAGGCCTTTTTCTGATGCATCACATTGGACTACCACCTCTAACTGTGGATCAAAATATTTTAAGGTTGCTGTGTCTGCAATGGCTGTCTTTACTGATTGAAAAGCCGTCTCCTGTGCTTCTGTCTATTCCCACAACACATCTTTGTGAGTTAGCTGTCTCATTGGCTCACACATGTCTGATAGATTCTTGCAAAACTTGGACAGATAATTCACCATGCCCAAAAATCGTTGTACTCCACACACATCTGTTAGGGTAGGCATCTCTTGTATCGCCTTCACCTTTTCTGGATCCACTTTCACTCCATTTGAGGTTAGAAGATGTCCTATATATGGCACTTCCGTCATTTACAGTTTCAACTTTTCCAAGTTCAACTTTATCCTTTTTTCTCTACACCTATCTAAAAATTGTATCATCCTTGTATCGTGATTCTTTATTGCAGATTGCATATCGTCACCTTCTCCCACTATTAATATAACATCTGCTATCGTCTTTACCCCTGGGAGTCCTTCCAAAGCTTGCATCAACTTCTGCTGAAATATTTCTGGAGCTGGTGTCAGTCCCATGGGCATTCTCAGCCATTTACGGCGACCAAATGGAGAAGAAAACGTCAATAAACTGGATTCTTCATCCAGTTCCACATGCCAAAATCCATTTTTTACGTCACAAACTTAAAATATTTTTGCCTTTGATAAATCTGGTAGCACATCCTCTATTGTAGGCATCGGATAGTGATTCCTTTTGAGAGCTTTGTTGAGTGGTTTGGGATCGATACAAATTCTTAGTTTTCCTGATGGTTTCTGCACTATGACCAAACTACTTATCCAGTCTGTGCTCTGATGGACGACTTCTATCATGCCTCGCTTTTCTAAATCCTGTAGTTCTTCTTTCAATGGCTGAAGTAGCGCTACAGGCACTTTTCTTGTCGGTAATCTGGTAGGTTGTACTGTGTTATCAATTTCCAGTTTGTGTTTTCCTTCAAAACATCCATCACCCTCAAATACATCCGCATACTGTGTTTTTATAATCTGTAAATCTAGATTGCTGTCTGCTTTTGGGATATCCTTCATACTCTGTTTGACTTCCACAGACATAATGTTATGGAATTGTACCTTTATTAAGTCCATTGCCTGAACTGCTTTTATACCTAGTAACGGTATGTGGTCACCACCCTGCAGCACTGTAAATTGGGCTCTATAACTCTTTCTGTTGCATGGGTTACTAACCTTCAGTTTGCATGTCCCAAGAGGTTTCAGTATCGTTTTGTTGTACATCATAAGTACCTTATCAGTAGGTTCAATGAACACCTGTTCATTTAGTAGATCCTCCGGTATGACATTGCAACTTGCTCCACAGTCCAACTGAAATCTAATGGGTTTGTCATTTAATAAAAGAGTTGCAAACAGTTGTCTTGCATCTTTGGGTTCTGGCTGTCTGACTGTATTGACATTCTCTGTTGCAGACTGTAGCTGTATCCATGTAATATCTTCTGCACTGTCACTGTCATTGTCCTGTGTCACACTGTGAATTTCTCTGTGCTTTTTAAAGGGCTTAAGTCTGCAGAGAGCTGAGAAATGATTCATCTTACCACAGGTCCTGCAGCTTTGTCCATATGCTGGACACTTCTCTTTGTCTCTCTCATGTCTTCTGCCACAGTATCTGCATTGGACTGTTCTCGCTGGGTGCTCTGCTTTTCCTCTCATGGTTACTGCATGTACTGGCTCCTCAGTGGTGTCTGCCATCATCTTCAGGCTGTCTCTTGTTAGCTCTGCAGCTCTGCTAATTTGCATGCATTTCTCTAGGGTTAACTCCCCCTCTCTCAGCAGTCTCTCTCTTAGCTGTGGCTCTCTGATGCCGCACACTATTCTATCTCTGATAAGAGAATCTCTGATATCTCCAAAGCTGCATGTTGCTGCCAGTCTTTTCAGCTCAGTCACATATGCGTCTATATTCTCTCCCATCTCCTGATTTCTCGTGAAAAACTTAAATCTTTCCATTTCATTCTTCTTGGGGTCACAGTGCTTATCAAATGCCTGTACAATGTCTGCCAGACTGTCCGTACCGTCCTGGATCAGGGTCTGAGCAAGTTCTCTGCCTTTTTCTCCAATCAGATAGTAGAAGAGCTTCACCTTACGCTTCTGATCATTGGTGTCTACTGTAAGATCCACATACAGAGTAAACTCCTCCTTCCAATGTCTCCAGGTCTGCGATAGATTTGAGGACATGATGTCTAGTCTCTGAGGAGGTTTTAATGCGGTCTCCATAATGCTGTACTGTGGGCACTGTACTTACAGTTGAGCTTTGTACCACAAGCTGCCTGGATTGTCTGTCCACTTGTTCTTTATAGGTTCAGCCCTGCTGCCACCATGTTCTGTTTCTTGTTTATGCCTCTGACACGATTGTGGTAACGGGTTACTTTTATTGTGTGCACGTTCTCTCAGCCACATTACATGAATGCTTCCTGTCTGCTGCTCTTACCAACGAGTCCCTCCTCTCTATCCTCTGAATACATCCAGGTAGTGAGACCCCTAGAGGCGGCTCAGCATATAACATATTGCTACATGTTTGTTACTCCGAAAATATATACAGAGATTTACAATTACCCCTACACTGTATACGCCTGGTATCTTCAGATACATTAGCTTTTCTTGCTTTTTATATTCTGGTCTACTCCATACTGAGCCTGTCAGCGTCTGTGTGTTACTGCGTAAATATATTCGGAGATTTAAAATTACCCCAACACTGTATACAGCTGTACGCTTCTGATACATTACCCTGTTTCTACTTTTTATATTCTGGTGTGATCCTTACTGAGCCTGTGAGAGTCTGTGTCTGACTCTGGAAATATATACAGAGATTTTAAATTACCCCAACACTGTATACAGCTGTATGCTTCTGATACAGTACACTTTTTCTGCTTTTCATATTCTGGTCTAATCCATACTGAGCCTGTGAGCATCTGTGTGTTACTCCGAAAATATATACGGAGATTTACAATTACCCCTACACTATATACGCCTTGTATCTTCAGATACATTAGCTTTTCTTGCTTTTTATATTCTGGTCTACTCCATACTGAGCCTGTGAGCGACTGTGGGTTACTCCGTAAATATATACGGAGATTTAAAATTACCCCAACACTGTATACAGCTGTACGCTTCTGATACATTACCCTGTTTCTACTTTTTACATTCTGGTGTGATCCATACTTAGCCTGTGAGCGTCTGTGTGTTACTTCGAAAATATTTATGGAGATTTACAATTATCCCTAGACTGTATACAGCTGTACGCTTCTAATACAAAACCCTTTTTCTACTTTTTATATTCTTGTGTGATCCATACTGAGCCTGTGAGAGTCTGTGTCTGACTCTGGAAATATATACAGAGATTAAAAATTACCACAACACTGTATACAGCTGTATGCTTCTAATACATTACCCTTTTTCTACTTTTTATATTCTGGTGTGATCCATACTGAGCCTGTGAGCGTCTGTGTGTTACTCCGGAAATATATACGGAGATTTAAAATTAACCCAACACTGTATACAGCTGTACGCTTCTGATACATTACCCTTGTTCTACTTTTTATATTCTGGTGTAATCCATACTGAGCCTGTGAGAGTCTGTGTCTGACTCTGGAAATATATACAGAGATTTAAAATTACCCCAACACTGTATACAGCTGTACGCTTCTGATACAGTACACTTTTTCTGCTTTTCATATTCTGGTCTAATCCATACTGAGCCTGTGAGCGTCTGTGTGTTACTCAGGAAATATATATGGAGATTTACAATTATCCCAACACCGTATACAGCTGAACGCTTCTGATGCAGTACACTTTTTCTGCTTTTCATATTCTAGTCTAATCCATACTGAGCCTGTGAGCATGTGTGTGCTATTCTGGAAATATATACAGAGATTTAAAATTATCCCAACACTGTATACAGCTGTACGCTTCTAATACATTACCCTTTTTCTACTTTTTATATATTGGTGTTATCCATACTGAGCCTGTGAGCGTCTGTGTGTTACTCCGGAAATATATGCGGAGATTTACAATTACTCCAACACTGTATACAGCTGTACACTTCTAATACATTGCCCTTTTTCTACTTTTTATATTCTGGTGTAATCCATACTGAGCCTGTGAGCGTCTGTGTGTGACTCCTGAAATATATACGGAGATTTGCAATTACCCCTAGACTGTATACAGCTGTACGTTTGTGATACAGTACCCTTTTTGGCAGAAATTCCTCCTCCATCCACCACTGTAGGTACATCATTGACACCTGGAACATTGGCCCACATGTTTGATTATGTCTTGCGGATCTGCTTTTTATATATTTTAGTCTAATCCATACTGAGCCTGTGAGCATCTATCTGTTACTCCAGAAATATATATATGTAGATTTAAAATGACCCCAACACTGTATACAGCTGTACGCTTCTGATACATTACCCTTTTTCTACTTTATACATTCTGGTGTGATCCATACTGAGCTTGTGAGAGTCTGTGTCTGACTCTGGAAATATATACGGAGATGTAAAATTACCCGAACACTGTATACAACTGTACGCTTCTAATACATTACCCTTTTTCTACTTTTTATATTATGGTGTGATCCATACTGAGCCTGTGAGCGTCTGTGTGTTACTCTGGAAATATATACGGAGATTTACAATTACCCCAACACTGTTTACAGCTGTACGCTTCTGATACATTACCCTTTTTCAGCTTTTTATATTCTTGTCTAATCCATACTGAGCCTGAGAGCATCTGTGTCTGACTCCTGAAATATATAGGGAGTTTTACAATATTTTCACTATAATATATATACCTGGTATATGTTGATACAGTACCCTTTTTCAGCTTTTTATATTCTTGTCTAATACATACTGAGCCTGAGAGCGTCTGTGTCTGACTCCTGAAATATATATGGAGATTTACAATATTTTCACTACACTATATATACCTGGTATCTGGTGAAAAAGTACCCTTTTTCAGCTTTTTATATTCTTGTCTAATCAATACTGAGCCTGAGAGAGTCTGTGTCTGACTACTACTGAAATATAAACGGAGATTTACAATTATCCCTAGACTGTATACAGCTGTACGCTTCTGATACAGTACCATATATCTGTACATTGGGTACATTTTCCTAAAAATGAGGAAGTATGGTGGAAGAGGCCGCGGACGTGGGCGTGGGGGACCAGCTGGTAATGATGGTGGTGGTGGTGCATCTGCTGGGAGTGCCAAAAGCAGGTATATAAAGCAAGGTAGAAGTGCAGGCTAAAATTTAACTTTTAATATTTGCCCTTAAAAAACGAGGTTTTCGTTCAGTATATAACAACAAACAATATATGTGTCCTAACCACCAATAACTTGTGAAAAAACAAAATATAATTAAAACCGTCAGTAAAACAGACTTGACTTAATCATGGGTTAAATAGGGATAGATCTATCTGGACACTATCCACAAAATTCAATCAATCTTGTTAATATCAATGACTGTATGTGCTTATTTCCTCTCATAAATTGCACATCAAAAACATGGAACAGTCTTACCACATGTCGATGTCCACCATGTGCTTGTAGATGGGGGAGGCCTTTTCAAGAATAATGCCATACATTACCCCAAACCAGGTGGACACATGTGAACCAAGAACTGACAGTCTCCCAACGCGTTTCTCTGGCTAGATCATCAGGGGAGAGTTATGCCATTTTTGTCAGCTGTTATGGTATCTGTCACCCGCAGCGCCTGTGTGGACTGTTGAACGGGTGCGCGTGTCTGAACCACGTGCGTTCTTAAATAGGACGCTAAAACGGTCATATAGTGACTTCAGATCCTGTGCGTTCTCATTCGCGACGTAATATCCTATGCGCTCATCATCTGGAACGCATACTTGGAACGCAAACTATCATGCAGGTGCACGTTAATGAATTAACTAATTCTCACTATAGAGAGATAACTGTTGTGAATGGGTTTGAGATGAGTTCTGAGCAGAGGCTCCCTCTGGTGGTTACAAGCGGTACTAGTGAGGATTGTGAGGACTGGGAATCAGGTGTTACTGATTGGTCTTATATAAGGGAGTCATTTTCCCATCAGGGTTGCCGGTGATCAATTGTTCTGGTCTGAATCCTTCTTTCCAGTTTCCCTTGTAGCCTGCTGTGTCGTGTCTGCATCTCCTGCTATCAGATAAGACAATTTCTTATTTTGTGTTTTTGCTATATTTTTGCATTTTGTCCTGCACTTCTGTGGGGGCCTTCAGGGTCCCCTCCGGGGGCTTTTGCCCTCTCAGTTTAGTCCAGCCACTGTGTTTTGTACTTTTGCTTTTTCCAGTTTTTTTTCAGTGGCTGCTGTTTTGTTTTTGTTACACCAGAGAACTAATTTAGGTGGTAGAGGTCGTGTGATCTCAGGTGATTTTGAAATTAGTAGAGTTGGTGTTTTTTCAGGGTTTTCTGAGATTGCAGTAAGTACCCTTCCTATCCTTTTCTATTTAGATAGTTTGGGCCCCAGCGTTTGCTCATACTATTTTCTTTCTGTGTCTGTATTTCCTCTTGTCTAACCGCCATTACATGTTTGGGGGCTTTCTATTATCTTTGGGGTTCTGCTCCGGGGCAGATAGCTTTCCTATTTCTATCTTTAGGTGTAGTTAGTTTCTCAGGCTGTGACGAGGCGTCTAGGACCAACGTAGGAACGCTCCACGGCTGCCTCTAGTTGCGGTGGTTAGTCAGGGTACTGCAATCTCATAGATTCCAACTGCTCTGGTGTATTTCTTTTTTTACCTGCACTCCTCAGCTACCGTAACATAACAGTATCACCGGCCACCCTGATGGGAAAATGACTCCCTTATATAAGACCAATCAGTAACACCTGATTCCCAGTCCTCACAATCCTCACTAGTACCGCTTGTAACCACCAGAGGGAGCCTCTGCTCAGAACTCATCTCAAACCCATTCACAACAGTAACAGTCAGAGGCCCAGTCTGGATGATACCAGAATATGAAAATCAGAAAAGTGTACTCTATCTGTAGCGTACAGCTGTATAAAAAAAACTGTTGTGAATGGGTTTGAGATGAGTTCTGAGCAGAGGCTCCCTCTGGTGGTTACAAGCGGTACTAGTGAGGATTGTGAGGACTACTGTTATGTTACGGTAGCTGAGGAGTGCAGGTAAAAAAGGAAATACACCAGAGCAGTTGGAATCTATGAGATTGCAGTACCCTGACTAACCACCGCAACTAGAGGCAGCCGTGGAGCGTTCCTACGTTGGTCCTAGACGCCTCGTCACAGCCTGAGAAACTAACTACACCTAAAGATAGAAATAGGAAAGCTATCTGCCCCGGAGCAGAACCCCAAAGATAATAGAAAGCCCCCAAACATGTAATGGCGGTTAGACAAGAGGAAATACAGACACAGAAAGAAAATAGTATGAGCAAACGCTGGGGCCCAAACTATCTAAATAGAAAAGGATAGGAAGGGTACTTACTGCAATCTCAGAAAACCCTGAAAAAACACCAACTCTACTAATTTCAAAATCACCTGAGATCACACAACCTCTACCACCTAAATTAGTTCTCTGGTGTAACAAAAACAAAACAGCAGCCACTGAAAAAAAACTGGAAAAAGCAAAAGTACAAAACACAGTGGCTGGACTAAACTGAGAGGGCAAAAGCCCCCGGAGGGGACCCTGAAGGCCCCCACAGAAGTGCAGGACAAAATGCAAAAATATAGCAAAAACACAAAATAAGAAATTGTCTTATCTGATAGCAGGAGATGCAGACACGACACAGCAGGCTACAAGGGAAACTGGAAAGAAGGATTCAGACCAGAACAATTGATCACCGGCAACCCTGATGGGAAAATGACTCCCTTATATAAGACCAATCAGTAACACCTGATTCCCAGTCCTCACAATCCTCACTAGTACCGCTTGTAACCACCAGAGGGAGCCTCTGCTCAGAACTCATCTCAAAGTCATTCACAACAGTACCCCCCCCTTGAGGAGGGGTCACCGAACCCTCATTTGAGCAACCAGGTCGGTCAGGATGAGTTCTATGATACGCACGGATAAGTCTCCTAGCATGGATGTCCGAAGCAAACACCCAAGAATTGTCTTCCTGACCATAACCTCTCCATTTAACCAAATATTGGATTCTCGTTTTTCTAGAGAAGACTCCAGTATTTGGTTAAATGGAGAGGTTATGGTCAGGAAGACAATTCTTGGGTGTTTGCTTCGGACATCCATGCTAGGAGACTTATCCGTGCGTATCATAGAACTCATCCTGACCGACCTGGTTGCTCAAATGAGGGTTCGGTGACCCCTCCTCAAGGGGGGGGTACTGTTGTGAATGGGTTTGAGATGAGTTCTGAGCAGAGGCTCCCTCTGGTGGTTACAAGCGGTACTAGTGAGGATTGTGAGGACTGGGAATCAGGTGTTACTGATTGGTCTTATATAAGGGAGTCATTTTCCCATCAGGGTTGCCGGTGATCAATTGTTCTGGTCTGAATCCTTCTTTCCAGTTTCCCTTGTAGCCTGCTGTGTCGTGTCTGCATCTCCTGCTATCAGATAAGACAATTTCTTATTTTGTGTTTTTGCTATATTTTTGCATTTTGTCCTGCACTTCTGTGGGGGCCTTCAGGGTCCCCTCCGGGGGCTTTTGCCCTCTCAGTTTAGTCCAGCCACTGTGTTTTGTACTTTTGCTTTTTCCAGTTTTTTTTCAGTGGCTGCTGTTTTGTTTTTGTTACACCAGAGAACTAATTTAGGTGGTAGAGGTCGTGTGATCTCAGGTGATTTTGAAATTAGTAGAGTTGGTGTTTTTTCAGGGTTTTCTGAGATTGCAGTAAGTACCCTTCCTATCCTTTTCTATTTAGATAGTTTGGGCCCCAGCGTTTGCTCATACTATTTTCTTTCTGTGTCTGTATTTCCTCTTGTCTAACCGCCATTACATGTTTGGGGGCTTTCTATTATCTTTGGGGTTCTGCTCCGGGGCAGATAGCTTTCCTATTTCTATCTTTAGGTGTAGTTAGTTTCTCAGGCTGTGACGAGGCGTCTAGGACCAACGTAGGAACGCTCCACGGCTGCCTCTAGTTGCGGTGGTTAGTCAGGGTACTGCAATCTCATAGATTCCAACTGCTCTGGTGTATTTCCTTTTTTACCTGCACTCCTCAGCTACCGTAACATAACAGATAACGTCATATCCTAAGCGCCCTTCATAGTGACGTAGATCTCATATGCGCTCCTCATCTGAGACGCTTAATTGGAACGCAGGTTAATTAGCAGGTGCACACTAATAAATAACATGATAATTTCAATATAGAACGCTGAGATAACGTCATATCCTGAGCGTTCTTCATAGTGACGTAATCTCATATGCGCTCCTCATCTGA
>JARQOD010009990.1:0-29069 GCA_033576555.1 Oophaga sylvatica | reverse complement strand
TATAATGCATTAACAAGAAGCATCAGCTGTAGAAAAAAAAAAAAAATCAAAAAAAACTTACGCTCTGCTGGCAAGGACCGGACCAGGAACGCCAACTCGCGATAGTAGCGATATTTCCTCTGGGCCTTGCTGCTGAACCACTGCGAACCTGTCCCTCTGCTCGAACATCAGTGTTGAAGCGGTCCTTCATCGAGCGCCATCGTGTGCGGACTTTGTTCACTGTTGAGAAAAAAAGAAAAAAATTATACAATGCAGTCAGGGCAAAATCAGTCTCACACATACCTGAATGAAAATGTCAAACTGTCAATGCAGCATTATAAAAAGCTATACAATGCACAGGATAGTCACTGTTGAACCACATGACACTGTCATGGAAACTGCTCTGGTAACTGATAACTCACCAATTGCACAGAGCGATAGAACCTTGAGCCTCACCGCGCTCAGTGCAATTGGTGAGTTATCAGTTACCAGAGCAGCTTGTATGTGTCACAGATCATCAAAAGAGGGATTCGTATTCTCCCGGGTGTCTGTCTCATTGTCTGTATCAGGTACTGTCGCTTTAAATCACATCTCCGTGCGCTCTGTCAGTAACTCATTCAGAGCAGTGTGCTGGCTGCAGCAGCGAGAAAAACCCTTTGACCCCCCCTCCTCTGCTAATCACGTTATCAGGCATTCTGTTTCTTGGCTTTGATTTTTATTTTTTTAAGCTAGTTTTTTTGGCTACAGGTTTTAATGTGAAAATTCTCAGGCATTCAGACTGAACTATATTCATTTTTTTGCTATTCTGAGGAATAATAATAATTTTTTTTTTTTTTTTTTGATACGTGATTTCAGTGGCTATAGAGACAGCAAGCAGAGATATAAGGAAGGGAGGGGGGAAGCAGCCAGCTGACATTCCAGAGATTTTTAATTAGCTGTTTTAGTAACAAGGGTTGTTTTTCAGAGTTTTATGATTAATACGGTTTTTCTTTTCTCCCCTTTTTGGTGAATTTATTTTTTTTTGTTTTCTTTTTCTAGAGTTTTTTACTAAATCTAACTTTTTGTTTTTTAAAAATTTTTCTCTTAAGTACATTTTTAAATGATTTTGGAGAGATTTTTTCTCTAAGCAATTTATTTTAGAGCTTTATTTCTCCAGCCATTTTTTTTTCTACAAGCTTGCTTTAGAACAAGGTCACATAGATAAGGAGAATTACAGGCTGAGGGAGAGAGCAGACACAAACTACGCAGTGGTCTGAGTAGCCCCTCCCGTCGGGCATTCGGCGAGGAAATAAAAAAAATAATAATTTTTATTGTGAATAAGTTTGAAAAGGTGTTAAATCATCTGTGAGAAAAAGATCACTGACATGTCACAAGAGCAGAATTCAGAGTCACACACATCACATGTCCATCATGTGGAGACACGGGACAGGTGTAGGCTGCTCTCATTGAGTAAGGAGCCTTGTACAGGGAAAAACGCTCCCCGCCTCTCTCCACAGGGAGAAGGCATTTTTGTTTCAACCATCCCCTCTCAAGAGTCACAGGGGGACACCCTCTCCTTTTTCTTCTCTCAGTCCCTTTCTCTTTCTTCTTCAGACTTTTCTCCTCTTTCCTCGCTGCCATCCCTCTCATTCCTTCTTTTCCCTCCATCACATCTCTAACACATCCATTTTCTTCATCTTCCTCTTCTTCTATCTTTTCCTCTCCAACTCTCAAATCTTGTTCTTCATCTTCTTCTACTTCTCCCCCTCCATCTTTTTCTCTCTCTCTCTCCTCCATCTTTCTCTCTTTTCCCCCTTTCACTCTTCTCTCCCTCCCCTCCTCTTTCTCTCGCTCCTCCCTCACACCTCCCTTCTCTTCCTCTTTTTTCTACTTCGTTATCAACTGGGTCAACGCCCAATCCAAGCAATGTGGTGTCCCTGTATTCAGTGTCTCCAGCACAGGGCACTTTGTCTATCCCAAGCACAGTACAAACATTGCCAGTCATTATATCAGGAGAAGAAAGTGCAGATCTCCCTACACAAAACGCTACATGTAGCCCCCAGACACAACAGTCCACAGCTAGGGCTTGCTTCACAGGGGGGTGGTATAGCTACAGGGCTGCTAGCATGGAACCATGACACTGATCCACCGCAGCCTCAGCAAGGAAGTGGGAAATCCCCATGCAGCAAGACAACTTTAAAGCCCAAATCTCACCCAGTGTATGCACCAAGTACACCATGTCACTTCTTATCTGATGAAGATGAAGATGCAACGTCACACATGCTGCCCAATACTAGGGAAGAAAACACACAAGCACCAATAGAGCAGGGACAGGTAGAGGCACCATCCTATGAGCCCTTCATCCCAAGCCAGGTGATCAGTATGCTGCCAGACCCAGGGATACACCCCATGCTATTTTGAAAAAAATGCAGCAGATCCAGCGAACGTATGCAGCAGCCTGGACTGATCTCTGGACCGTAATGGAAATAAAAGCAGGTGATGCATTCTGGCCAATTATGAGAGAACACTTCAAGCATCCAGCAGAGTTAGATGCGTATGCCTGGGAGACAGGACCTAAGCTAATTGAGCAACTCAGAGAATGGGCCAAAAGCAGACTGACAGGACAAACTCTCAGCCTACATGTCACGAGTCAAGACAAGACAGAGTCTGTGGAGAAGTTCCATGACAGAGTAATGCAAGTGTTTCAAGATTTGGGCCTCATTACCCATGATCAGACACACAGACGGATGTTGGCACAGGCTTTTGTGCATGGACTGAGAGAATCAATCAGGAAACCACTGGTAGCAGCCAGGCCTGAGTACACGTCAATAGCAATGGATACCCTGCTCACAGTAGCAAAAAGGATTGAGTCCCGCCGGAACAGAAGGAATGTCAAGTGTTACAACTGTGGCAAGCTTGGCCATTACCGGAACCGCTGCAGAGAACCCCTACGACCCACCACTTTGTCTAGAGAAGCAAGCCAAGGAGAAAACAAAGAAAGCAGTGAAGAACCCCGTGCATAGGACAAGAGCACACCAAGTCCACAGGGAACCCCACCAGTGGGACCAATATCCTGAGAGTGGATGGCGTAGTCAGATCTTTTCTTGTGGAACTCCGCAACCTCACCTACCTATCAGAATCTTCTGCTTCCTGCATGGGAATTGATGGTCAAGTCAGATATTGTCAGATTATGAAGCCCCTGAGCGTGTGGACTCAGCCAGAACACTCCATCATGTCCCAGTTTGTTGTGTAAAAAACCTGAACCCTCAACCTATTGGGAGTGGACCTACTGCAGAAGCTGAAAGCGACCAGAGTGTTCCAGGAAGATGGGACCATGACACTTTCTTCACCCCTGACCCAAGAAGAAACAGGAACCTCAAACAACCACACTGCAGACCTATCACAGGAGGTGCTGGACATAGTTCCAGAAAAGCCACTCCATCACCCAGAGTCAAGATGTCTCTGACCAACTGAAGGTCTAAGTGAACTCGCCTAAGAAGACGGCCTGAGAACTTTGACATTGGCCAGGATATTTCAACTCAAGAAGGACCCTACTCGCTTCATGGAATGGCAACACCTCATCCAGCTCTAAAGCCAGAGGTTCATCTTTTGCAAGCACCAGGAGGTGCCCCCTGCAATCAACCAGTTCACCCAGGCCCTAGACCGGAAAAAGGCCACTCAGCTCTTCAAACTTGTGCACAAATACTGACCTGAGACCGAGCTGGAGAAAAAGAAACTACTGATGGCCCGTGCTGAGAGAAAAGCAGCCGTTTAAGGAGACGTCCCAACAAGAAGACCCCCTGTGACCAGAGCAGGTGCTAACACAGTGCTGTCTTGGTGGAGAACAAGAAAGCCAGCTGGTCGTCATCTCTCATGATGTGGATCCTAGTAGACGGCTTGTTTTCCCGCCAGCTCTGCACCAGCAGATGGGAGTCCCCTGCCGCATACTGAAGGACAAGGCCAAACTGGGCTGCCTCGCCCATCGGAATCAATCCCAGCTTTCCACAGTGAAGAAAAAGATTGTAAACCCCACTGAGTTCAGAATGGTGCAAGGCCTGGAGGCCGCGAAAGAGGCTACGGTATTTGAAACCCCAACAGTGCTGAACCATCACACTCTGCTCTCAAGAGTCCCAGTCACCGCAACGGTATTCACGGTGATCAACCTGGCCAGTATCTTCTTCAGTGTTTCCCCTCCACCTGGAGGCCTGCTTTCACGCACCAGTGCAGTGCATATGGACAGTGTTGTCTCAAGGTGCTCAAAACAAGCCCTTCAAGTTTCACCAAGACAATGTCCTCCATCCTCGTCAACTGGATTGCAGAATATGCAAGAGTCACTCTTCTACAACACGTGGATGACTTTCTCTTTTGTGTGGTTGACATCGACACCTGCACAGTCTATTCCTTGTCTCTCCTACTCTACCTGGAAGAACAGCAACGCAAGGTCTGGAAGAACAAAGTCCAGTGATGCCAGAAGCAAGTTACATCCCTGGGACACTGTATTGCCCACCAGACGAAACACATGTCAAAAGACTGGAAGACCACTGGAGAAGATGGCTCCCCCAACAACTCCAAGAATGCTGCAGGCTTTCCCTGGTCTAGTGTCATATTGCAGAACCTGGATCCCTGATGCCTCAGTCCTAATGCAGCCTCTGTGCGCTTGCATCAACGCAACCCCGCTCCTTCTATCAGACGCAGCCTTCAACCCATTCAGGAGATTGGAAGAACTCCACAGTCTCAGCGCCAATACCAGGCCTACCTGACTATGAAAAGTCTTTCCGTCTACCTGATGGAAGAAAGAAGGTCATGCTACTGGAGTCCTGGCACGGATTCACGGGGGAAAACAGAGACTTTTAGGCTGCCTCTCAGCCCGCTTGGATCCAGTTGCAAGAAGAGCACCCTCCTGCCTGATGGCAGTATCTGCAGCACACACCCTCCTGGACAAGGTTGCTGACATCACTTTTGGACAGCCACTGGAAACTCTCACTCCACATGACATCTTGGCAATCTTCAATCAAGCTCAACCAACAGTAATCTCTCCACCGCCAGGCATCTTTGTGGCGCCTCTATTGCCTTTGTCTCATAATGTCACCGTCTCCAGACCTACAGTCCTCAGCCCGGCCACTCTACTCCCACTCCCAAGGGGGGATACTTGGATGGCTCCAGAAGAAGTTTCAACACAGGAAGTGCAGTGACCAGCAATCAAGAAATCCTGTGGTCCAGAAGTCTGTCACCTAGCCTGTCAGCCCAGGAAGCAGAATTGATAGCGCTGACGAAGGCCTGCCAGATAGCAGAAGGCAAGACTGCAAACATCTACACGGACTACAGGTACTCGCATGGCATAGCACACGACTTTAGACCCATCTGGGCTACAAGGGACTTCATCACAGCAAACGGGACAACCGTGAAGCATCATGGAGCCTTCAGGGACCTACTGGGTATACTCAAACTTCCAAAATGGTGGCAATTTGAAAAATCAAAGTGCATGGAAAACTGAGAACAGAAGAGGCGTGAGGCAATAACATGGCGGACATGGCAGCCAAAGAAGCAGCCAAAGGAAGACAACATGGAGAAGTGGGAGAGGTCGTAGAGCCGGACGGCTACTACATGACGACTGAAGACAAGAAACCTGACAAAGAGACGTCCTGTGATCTGCTCAAGAAGTTACAAGACCAAGCTTCAAAAGGAGAAGAAGAGCTGAATGCGAAAAAAAAGCAACACGTGAAGAAGGAAGGCTATCAATAATAGACTTCAAACTCTGCCTACCACAAAGTATGCACCCTATGGTGGTCCAATGGGTACATGGACCCACATCCACATATCAAAGACACAGATGAATGATCTGATTGGTGCTTACTGTTTCGCTTCAGGGATCTCCACCCTAACAGCCAAATTCACCAGCAGCTGTCTGACCTGCGGCAAATGCAAGCCTGGACGTATGGAAGAAAGACCCCCTCACCTCATCTGGAAAGACCACTCTACCAACTTCAAAGGATCCAGATAGACCACATCCAGATATCGCCAAGTGAAGGATTCAAATAAGCCATTGTGGTCAAAAGAAGTATTTTCAAGATGAACAGAAGCCTTCCAAGTCAGCAAAGACTACTGCAACGAAGCTAGTTTCGGAAAATAGTGTGCAGATACGGGGTTCCAGAAATGATAGACAGTGATCAGGGACCCGCATTCACAGCAAATCTGACACACAAGACCCGATTAGCAGTAGGGTCAGATTTAGGCCTACACACTCCTTACCACCCCCAGAGCAGCAGGAAGGTAGAAAAAACTGAATGAAACACTTAAGAATAGAATGCTGAAAAATTGCCCAAGAGACACGCAAACCATGGCATGACACACTCCTAATTGCACTGTTTAGCGTAAGGCACACTCCCAGAGACCCAGAAAAGCTGTTTCGTGCCTGCATCTTCTGCTAACAGATAAGACATTTTCTTCTTTTAGTTTTTTGGTGCCTGCATTTTGTCCTGCACTTCTGTGGGGGTCTGCCGGGTCCCCTTCGGGAGGCTTATGCTCCTCTCAGTTTAGTTCAGCCACTGTTTGTTCATTTGCCTTTTCCAGTTTTTTCAGTGGTTGCTGTTTAGTTTTTGTTACACCAGAGAACTAATTTAGGTGGTAGAGGTCGTGTGATCTCAGGTGTTTTTGTAATTAGTAGAGTTGGTACTTTTCAGGGTTTTTTGGGGTTGCAGTAAGTGCCTTTCCTATCCTCTTCTATCTAGACAGATTGGGCCCCAGCGTTTGCTCATTCTATTTTCTGTCTGTGTCTGTATTTCCTCTTGTCTAACCGCCATTACATGTTTGGGGGCTTCCTATGTTCTTTGGGGATCTGCTCCGGGGCAGATAGCTTTCCTTTTTCTATCTTTAGGTGTAGTTAGCTTCTCAGGCTGTGACGAGGCGTCTAGGACCAACGTAGGAACGCTCCCACGGCTGCCTTTAGTTGTGGTGGTTAGTCAGGGTACTGCAATCCCATAGATTCCAACCTCTCTGTTGTATTGCTTTTTTTTGCCTGCTCTTCTCAGCTACCAAATCATAACACTTATGTAATTGAATTGGTCAAAAACTAATGTCCATTGTCGAGTTTTTCTCCTCACTGCCAGATTTGATGATCCTGTCCAAGAGCCCCAGATGACATCAACCTCTGTGTAACTAGAGGGAAAGCCTGTTTGAATCCACGTATCGCATTGCAAGGAAGCTCCCGTACCAGGAGAGACATCTAAGCCATGAAGGATGTCGTGGATGCTCTGACTGACCAGACAGATGACCAGATGACCTACCTGATGAGTTCAAGGCCAGAGACCAAGTTAAAGCAGGATTTGAGTCACTATAAACAAAAATGTTGATTGGATAAATTACATCTATTATAACCAGCAGAGATTTGTTAACTTCACCATAGATGCTGTAAAAGGTTTGGCAGCACAGTTAGGCCCCACTTCCATTATGGCATTCCAGAATAGAATGGCTTTGGATACTGGCCCAAATGGTAAAGTCACAATGGCAATACAGAAACTTAATGAGTTATCAGAGGAACTGAAACAGAACTCAGGTGTCACTGACCCATGGGATCAATACTTTGGGTGGATGAGTGGGTGGCAGAAAATGTTGGCACAGGTTGGGACAGCCATTATGGGGGTTCTCATTTTTGCATTAATTACTGGTTGCTGTGTAATTCCTTGTATCCGCAGGATAATGGAAAAAAAAACTGTTCAGGAGACAACCAATTTGATGCCACTCACCATCTTGGACCTCGCACCAGTCCGGATAGAACTGCCTGGCTTGACCAGATCTCCGAACTACCTCCAGACTGAGAATACACATCCTTGATGAAACATCCTATCAAATAAAGAGACTATGATTGCAAACACATAAACCCCCGACAGGGACAGTCCTCCTGACCGCCCATTTGCGAAAAGTCTATATTCGGTGGGGGAGACATGCGCTAGGGGTGTCTCAACTCGCAGGCAGAACAAAAGAGTTGCAGCGCTTGGGCCAGGAGCAGGTTTTTTAGGGCAAGTGGTATCTAAGGGGGGACTGTCATGGAAATATATATGTATTCCATATATTCAAAGTATATTCACATATATGTATTCACAATTCACAGTTAGATAGATCTCACTTGCTAAAAAAACCTTGTGCTCACATATTTCTAGGCCAGCTATAATCAGTCGTTTTAAAGAAATCTGGCCTTCATAAAGGAACAAATGCATGAAGTACAAAAAGTCCTATTAGATATCTGTTGTTTACATTATAGTTATGCAAGACAACTAGGTCACAAGAATATAAACAATAATTCTGCAACTTCAGCTCTTTTAATCATGATTATCATAATTATCATATTTACACTAGAACAGCCAATAATCTAGCAGCTTTTAATTGTATGTTAATTGACTAACCAGCCCCTTTTTGTAAATGTATAAAACCTTGAATGAATAATAAATGTGGGTCTTTGACGAACTGTTATACTGACACTTTCGTGTGGACAGTCCTCATTTCGTTCTGAGCGCTCAAAAAGACATTATATAGAGATTTGGAGAAGCAAGCAGCAAACACGGAAGGATATTTTTATCCTAATTAAATTTCCATATCAACACTGTTGTGTTTGCTGGTAGAATATATCTGCCAGCAAAAAAACATTACCATGAGGAACAAGAGTGACTGCGGCATAAAAAACTCAATAGATGACAATACATAGCTCAAGATCCACAGGCAGCACTTTGAACACATGCACTGTTGTTTTGCTGTGAATATATCTGGCAGCAAAAAAACATTACATGAGGAACAAGAGTGACTGCGGCAATAAAATCATAGAATGCACAACACATAGCTCAAGAATCACATGGCAGTCACTGTTGAACCACATGACACTGTTGTTTTTGCTGGTAGAATATATCTGGCAGCAAAAAAAACATTACCATGAGGAACAAAAAGTGACTGCGGCAATAAAAAACTCAATAGAATGCACAACACATAGCTCAAGAATCCACAGGGCAGTCACTGTTGAACCACATGACACTGTTGTTTTTGCTGGTAGAATATATCTGCAGCAAAAAAAACATTACCATGAGGAACAAGAGTGACTGCGGCAATAAAAAACTCAATACAATGCACAACACATAGCTCAAGAATCCACAGGGCAGTCACTGTTGAACCACATGACACTGTTGTTTTTGCTGGTAGAATATATCTGCCAGCAAAAAAAACATTACCATGAGGAACAAGAGTGACTGCGGCAATAAAAAACTCAATAGAATGCACAACACATAGCTCAAGAATCCACAGGGCAGTCATTGTTGAACCACATTACACTGTTGTTTTTGTGGTAGAATATATCTGCAGCAAAAAAAAACATTACCATGAGGAACAAGAGTGACTGTGGCAATAAAAACTCAATAGATGCACAATACATAGCTCAAGAATCCACAGGGCAGTCACTGTTGAACCACATGACACTGTTGTTTTTGCTGGTAGAATATATCTGGCAGCAAAAAAAACATTACCATGAGGAACAAGAGTGACTGCGGCAATAAAAAACTCAATAGAATGCACAACACATAGCTCAAGAATCCACAGGGCAGTCACTGTTGAACCACATGACACTGTTGTTTTTGCTGGTAGAATATATCTGCCAGCAAAAAAAACATTACCATGAGGAACAAGAGTGACTGCGGCAATAAAAAACTCAATAGAATGCACAACACATAGCTCAAGAATCCACAGAGCAGACACTGTTGTTTTTGCTGGTAGAATATATCTGGCAGCAAAAAAAACATTACCATGAGGAACAAGAGTGTCTGCGGCAATAAAAAACTCAATAGAATGCACAACACATAGCTCAAGAATCCACAGGGCAGTCACTGTTGAACCACATGACACTGTTGTTTTTGCTGGTAGAATATATCTGCCAGCAAAAAAAACATTACCATGAGGAACAAGAGTGACTGCGGCAATAAAAAACTCAATACAATGCACAACACATAGCAATAGCATACACAGGGCAGTCACTGTTGAACCAGATGGCACTGTTGGGTTTGCTGGTAGAATATATCTGCCAGCAAACCCATCAGTGCCATCAGGAACAAGAGTGAGTGCAGGATAAAAAACTCAATAGAATGCACAACACATAGCAATAGCATACACAGGGCAGTCACTGTTGAACCAGATGGCACTGTTGGGTTTGCTGGTAGAATATATCTGCCAACAAACCCATCAGTGCCATCAGGAACAAGAGTGAGTGCAGCATAAAAAACTCAATAGAATTCACAACACATAGCAATAGCATACACAGGGCAGTCACTGTTGAACCAGATGGCACTGTTGGGTTTGCTGGTAGAATATATCTGCCAGCAAACCCATCAGTGCCATCAGGAACAAGAGTGAGTGCAGCATAAAAAAATCAATAGAATGCACAACACATAGCAATAGCATACACAGGGCAGTCACTGTTGAACCAGATGGCACTGTTGGGTTTGCTGGTAGAATAGATCTGCCAGCAAACCCATCAGTGCCATCAGGAACAAGAGTGA
The DNA here is from genome assembly GCA_033576555.1 of Oophaga sylvatica. Lineage (NCBI taxonomy): Eukaryota > Metazoa > Chordata > Amphibia > Anura > Dendrobatidae > Oophaga > Oophaga sylvatica. The sequence goes on along the minus strand of JARQOD010009990.1, from coordinate 18,582 downwards.
GTGCAGCACAAAAAACTCAATAGAATGCACAACACATAGCAATAGCATACACAGGGCAGTCACTGTTGAACCAGATGGCACTGTTGGGTTTGCTGGTAGAATATATCTGCCAGCAAACCCATCAGTGCCATCAGGAACAAGAGTGACTGCGGCATTACAGAGAATGAAAATACTTACTAAACGCCTTTTTGAGGTTTGGAGAGGCGCTGTCCCAGCCATCCATCAACGCTGCGGCCACCTCGTTCCATAGCCGCCGGGTCACCACATTGTCCTTGTACTGCGGATCACGGCTGTCCCACAACGGGACACGCTCATGGACCTGGCAGATGAGGGCCTCGTTGTCCACATACAGGTCGTCGTCCCGTTGTGGAACCTAGAAGAAACAAAAAAAAAATTACAATCTTGTATATTTTTTAGAAAGAAAATAACGATAGGAGTACAAAAGAAATAGACATTTAAAGGCTATATACTTACATTCCGTCTCGCCACCGGGACTTGACTCGGCTGCGACTGCTCCTGCTGAGACTCCTCAATGGCCGTGTCCGACGATGATGTCTGAAAAAGGAACACAAATTTTAGCCATTTGTAGATTCAGCAGCTATACTTACCCAAAGGCAGGAAGATACTCACATCATGCTCTGCTTCGGCCAGTTCTTGCTGGGGTGGGGAATATTCGGATCCAGAAGACATGCTGCAAAAAAAAAAAAATTACATGAGCACATATTACATTGGAAAGGACAGGCAGTCATTTGGTTAAAGAATACTCACATTCTTGCACTTTGGATCGGTCTTGAGTCCAGGCGCACTGTCTCCAGTCAGTTTTATGGTCCACGCTGTACTTGGGGTCCAGGCGATGTGTCTCCAGGCAGTATCCAGGCAGTGTAGTATGGTGCACGCTGTTTGCAGGCCTTTTATAGGGATCCAGGCTGTATCTTCAGGTCTCTTTATCAGCATGCAGTCTCCAGGCAGTCTGAGTAGGGGTCTGTGTGGCACTGACACCTTCCTTTATCTACACTCCTTTATCTACAGTCCTCACAAACAATGTATCTTGTCTAGGGGGTAATTGGACAAGTGTCTAGACATTGTTTACTAAAAAATCGCGTGCGCGCACAAGCGCTGACAAGCGCACAGCCACGCGCACGCCAGAGCCCACATAGACGGCAATGATATTTATATGCGCCTTTTTAAATTGGTGTGCTGAAAAAAAAAATGCAACATGTAGCGTCTAGCGCGTCTGGGCGCACACCTGGAAAATGCGCAGCGCACGCCAAACGCTAATGAGCGCGTGCAAGTGCAAGACCCTGCGCCCGCCATGTTAATGATAGGGGAACATTGCGCATGCGACCGATAGTGCACGATGCGCAGCGCTAAAAAACGCAAGTGTGAAAGTAGCCTAAGAAGGTGGTTCATTTGAAGATATGAGAAGACTGTAGTGTCATTCTGTAAACAGGCACTAACTACTTTTTTTTTTAAATCAGATAAATTTTTATTTAACCAAATTCAAGGTACAAAACAATAGAACAAAAATCGCAATGAAAACAATTAACAATGGTCATTACGGTAGTTTCAGAAATTCCTTCCCTCCCCCCCCTCCCCCCATTGCATACAAGAGCAGCAAATAATGCATGGTGTAACATAAGTTCAGGATCATCTTCTCTCCACCCAGGGTGTCCACAATGTTCTTATGCTTTTTCTCTTAACGTAAATGTCTTTTTCCATATTCACAATATAGTCAGACTGTCTGAAAAATTCCTCAATGTCGGCGGGTCTTCATTTATCCAGTATCTTGCGATCAGTTTTCGTGCAATATATAATAATCTAGCTATAGCCACCTTATATTTATTATGTACCTGGACCTCCTCCACATACCCCAGTATACACACCACAGGATTCCTTTCAATCCTACAAGCATACGCTCGTCCTATCGCATTAAGCACCGCCGTCCAATATGGGTTCAGATTTGGACACTGCCATAACATATGGAGAATTCCAGCCCCCTCCAATCGGCACCGAGGACACTCAGAAGTCTGTCTCAGACCCGCTCTATACAGCCGTTCAGGAGTCCTATATACTCTATGGAGTACATATATCTGCGAGAGTCTGCCCGGTTCACAATATTAAAATTGTTGGCCTTCCAGAAAAGACTGAGGAGAGAGATCCCACGGACTTTGTTGAGAAGTGGTTGAGAGATCAGATCGGAGCAGATTCACTTACAAAATTTTATGTGGTGGAGAGGGCGCATAGAGTAACAATGTAGTCACAACCTCCGGGTAATAATCCATGTGTCATTATTGCAATATTGCTTCACTATAAGGATAGAGATATCATTATCCACAAAGCAAGAGAATCAATGGGGATTACAATGAATGGCCAACGTATTGGTATATATCCTGATTTCTTGGTGGCAGTACAGAAGCAACGAATGCAGTTCGGAGGAGTAAAAAGATGACTGAGAGAATTAGGGGCCAAATATTCAATGATTTTTCCGGCCAAACTGCGTGTGGTAGCTATGGATAAGGTTTTCTTTTTTACAGAACCTGAGGAGGCCACGAAGTGGATCGATGTTAATGTAAAGTCTTTGAAAATTAAAGAGTAAGGGATTGTCATGGAACTCAAAATACTCCTTAGTGGAGAGGTCAGTGTTGTGAATAGGCTGGAAATGAGTTCTGAGCAGAAGCTCCCTCTGGTGGTTACAAACGGTACTGGACTGTCCAGTGAAGATTGTGAGGATTGGGAATCAGGTGTTACTGACTGGTCTTATATAAGGGAGTCGCCTTCCCATCAGGGTTGCCGGTGATCAATTGTTCTGGTCTCAATCCTTGATTCCTGTTTCCTTGGTAGCCTGCTGTGTCGTGTCTGAATCTCCTGCTAACAGATAAGACATTTTCTTCTTTTTGTTTTTGTGCTTGATTTTTGCATTTTGTCCTGCACTTCTGTGGGGGCCTTCTGGGTCCCTTCTGGGGGCTTTTGCCCTCTCAGTTCAGTTCAGCCACTGATGTTTGTACATTTGCTTTTTCCAGTTTTTTCAGTGGCTGCTGTTTTGTTTTTGGTTACACCAGAGAACTAATTTAGGTGGTAGAGGTCGTGTGATCTCAGGTGTTTTTGAAATTAGTAGAGTTGGTGCTTTTCAGGGTTTTTTGGGATTACAGTAAGTGCCCTTCCTATCCTTTTCTATTTAGTAAGTTTGGGCCCCAACGTTTGCTCATACTATTTTCTGTCTGTGTCTGTATTTCTTCTTGTCTAACCGCCATTACATGTTTGGGGGCTTTCTATGTTCTTTGGGGATCTGCTCCGGGGCAGATAGCTTTCCTCTTTCTATCTTTAGGTGTAGTTAGTTTCTCAGGCTGTGACGAGGCGTCTAGGACCAACGTAGGAACGCTCCACGGCTGCCTCTAGTTGTGGTGGTTAGTCAGGGTACTGCAATCTCATAGTTTCCAACTGCTCTGGTGTATTTCCTTTTTTGCCTGCTCTCCTCAGCTACCAAATCATAACAGTATCACCGGCCAAAACTGAAAATTATATGGTACTCACAGAAGGGAAAAATATTGTGGAAAGAAAAAAGTTGTCAGAGATTTTTTTTTTTCTGTTTGTTGCATTTTTTTTTCCCTCTGTATCTCTGGGTGCTGAGGAGGATTTTTTTTTCTCTCTCAATGGAGTTTGCACAGTTGTCTGGCCGTGTGGATCAGCTTGCCACTGAAGTTCGGAGTATTGCTACCTATCTTGCTAGGTTGCCTGTTGTGGAACCTAGGATCCCCATGCCAGATTTGTTTTTAGGGGATCGAGCTAAGTTTCTGAATTTCAAAAATAACTGTAAATTGTTTTTTGCCTTAAAATCTAAGTCCTCAGGGAACGCAGCGCAGCAGGTTCAAATTGTCATCTCTCTCCTGCGCGGCGACCCTCAGGATTGGGCTTTTTCCCTGACACCTGGGGATCCTGTTTTGAGTGATGTTGATGCGTTTTTTCAGGCTTTGGGGTTATTGTACGATGAGCCTAATGTCACTGATCAAGCTGAAAAAACTTTGTTGACATTAAGTCAGGGGCTTGAGGACGCTGAGTTATACTGTCAGAGATTCCGTAAGTGGGCAGTCCTGACCAAATGGAATGACGACGCTTTGGCAGCTCTTTTTCGGAAGGGACTGTCAGATAATATAAAGGATGTTATGGTGGGATTCCCTGTTCCCTCTGGTCTCAATGATTCTATGTCATTAACGATTCAAATTGACAGACGTTTGCGTGAGCGGAAAGGTATGCGTGGAATAATGTTTCCTTGTGAACCTGCTTCTGAATCCATGCAGTGTGATAGAGTGGTTTCTGGGGCACAGCGTTATGAATTTCGAAAGCGTAATGGGTTATGTTTCTACTGTGGTGAAGCCTCTCATGCTATTTCAGTCTGCCCTAAGCGGGGAAGACGTTTTGCACGCTCAGTTGTCTTGGGTAGTGTTCAGACTAAGTTTTTATTAACTGTTACCTGATATGCTCTCTGTCCTCATTTTCTGCTCAGGCTTTTGTTGATTCTGGAGCAGCTATTAACCTGATGGATTTTGATTTTGCTAAACGTTGTGGGTTTCCCTTGATCCCCCTACGGAAGTCTATTCCCCTACTGGGGATCGATTCTACCCGTTTGGCTGAGAATAAACCTCAGTTTTCTACTCAGGTGATAATGAGGGTAGAACCTGATCATCAGGAGAGTTGCAAATTTTTGGTTCTGTATAATCTGCATGACATTATCGTACTGGGTTTCCCTTGGTTACAGTCTCATAATCCTGTTTTGGATTGGAAATCTGTGTCTGTTACCAGTTGGGGCTGCCAATGTGTTAATACCAACACTCCTGTTTTTTCTGCCTCCCCCCAGGCTCAGGATGTTCCTGACTTTTTGATTGATTTTTCTGATGTGTTTAGCGAAAGTAAATCTGCATCCTTACCTCCCCAAAGGAGCTATGACTGCGCTATTGAATTAGTGCCTGGTAGTAAATTCCCTAAAGGTCGCCTTTTTAACTTGTCTGTACCTGAACATGACGCTATGCGGTCTTATATCAAGGAGTCATTGGAAAAGGGTCATATCAGACCATCCTCTTCACCCTTAGGTGCCGGTTTTTTCTTTGTGGCTAAAAAGGATGGTTCATTAAGGCCGTGTATTGATTATCGTCTCTTGAACAATATAACTGTGAAATATCAATATCCGTTACCCTTGATCTCTGATCTGTTTTCCAGGGTGAAAAACGCTACTTGGTTTACCAAGCTTGACCTCAGGGAGGCATATAACCTTATTCGCATTAAGCACGGGGATGAATGGAAGACGGCATTTAATACCCCTGAAGGGCATTTTGAGTACCTTGTGATGCCCTTTGGGCTCACTAATGCTCCTTCTGTCTTCCAGTCCTTCATGAATGACATTTTCAGGGATTTTGTGGATAAATTTCTGATTGTTTATTTGGATGATATCTTGATTTTTTCCAATGACTGGGACTCTCATGTAAAACATGTTCGGACTGTGTTCCAGATTTTGAGAGAGAATGCTCTGTATGTGAAGGGATCAAAGTGTCTTTTTGGCGTTCAGAGGATCTCATTTCTGGGATTCATTTTGTCCCCATCTGTTATTGAAATGGACCCGGTCAAAGTTCAGGCCATCTGTGATTGGGTCCAACCTACTTCATTAAAGGCTCTTCAAAGATTCTTGGGTTTTGCCAATTTTTATCGTAAATTTATTGGTAATTTCTCTGTTATTGTTAAACCATTAACTGATTTGACCAAGAAGGGTTCTGATGTGGTGAATTGGCCTCCTGAGGCAGTCTCTGCATTTCAGGAACTTAAGCAGAGATTCACTTCTGCTCCTGTTTTACGGCAGCCTGATGTTTCTCTACCATTTCAGGTGGAGGTGGATGCCTCTGAAATTGGGGCAGGTGCCGTTTTGTCCCAAAGAGATCTAGAGACCTCTAAAAGTAACCCTTGTGCCTTTTTCTCTCGAAAATTTTCTCCCACTGAACGTAATTATGACGTGGGTAATCGGGAGTTATTAGCCATGAAGTGGGCTTTTGAAGAGTGGAGACATTGGCTGGAGGGAGCCAAACATCAGGTGGTGGTCCTTACGGACCATAAGAATCTGGTCTATCTGGAATCTGCCAAGCGACTCAATCGTAGACAGGCCAGGTGGGCCTTGTTTTTCACACGTTTTAATTTTGTGGTTTCCTTTCTTCCTGGCACTAAGAATGTTAAGGCGGATGCCCTCTCGAGGAGTTTCCTTGCGGACTCTCCTGAGTTATCTGATCCTTCTGTTATTTTGAAAGAGGGTGTAGTTCTTTCCGCCATCTCGCCCAATTTGAGACTTGCTCTGGAGGGGTGTCAGGAGGATAAGCCCGAGCGCTGCCCTGTTGGGAAATTGTTTGTCCCGGACCAGTGGAAAAAGAGTGTAATGTCTGAGATTCATTGTTCCGCGTTGGCCGGTCATCCCGGAATTTTTGGTACCAGAGACTTGGTTAGTCGGTCCTTTTGGTGGTCTACCTTGTCTCGTGATGTCAGGGAGTTTGTGCAGTCCTGCGGGACTTGCTCTCTGCTCCAAGCCTTGCTCTCGTTCTAATGGTTTGTTGATGCCATTACCTGTGCCCAAGAGACAATGGACCCATATCTCTATGGATTTCATTTCCGACCTCCCTGTTTCTCAGAGAATGACCGTCATCTGGGTGATTTGCGATAGGTTTTCCAAGATGATACATCTTGTGCCATTACCTAAGTTGCCTTCCTCCTCTGAATTGGTGCCTTTGTTCCTTCAGCACGTGGTTCGTTTACACGGCATTCCTGAGAACATTGTGTCTGACAGAGGAGTCCAGTTTGTTTCCAGATTTTGGAGGACCTTTTGTTCTAAAATTGGTGTTCAATTGTCTTTCTCCTCGGCGTTTCATCCTCAGACCAATGGTCAAACTGAGAGAACAAACCAGACATTGGAGACTTATCTAAGATGCTTTGTGTCTGCTGATCAGGATGACTGGGTCTCTTTTTTGCCTTTGGCTGAGTTTGCTCTTAATAATAGGGCTAGCTCTGCCACTTTGATGTCTCCATTTTTCTGTAATTCTGGGTTTCACCCTCGATTTTCTTCAGGACAGACGGAGGCTTCTGTCTGTCCAGGTGTTGACTCTGTTGTGGAGCGTATGCAACAGATTTGGGACCAGGTAGTGGAGAGGTTGTCCCTCTCTCAGGAAAGGGCCCAGCGGTTTGCTAACCGGCATAGGACTGATGGTCCTCGGTTTAAAGTGGGGGACTTGGTCTGGTTGTCCTCAAGAAATATTCCTATGAGAGTGGCATCTCCTAAATTTAAGCCTAGGTTCATTGGACCTTATAAGATCATGGAGATTCTTAATCCTGTTTCTTTTCGTTTGCTTCTTCCAGGGACATTTAAGATCCATAACGTGTTCCACAAGTCCTTGTGTAATGTATGTAGTACAGTTCATATAGCGTCTTGTGTTTGGGTGCGATGAAAACACAGGAGTCACAGGTTTGATATAGAAAAGTCCTGTATTACTTCATACAAGTTGGCAGAAATAGTCACACAGTTTGCAGACACAGAAACAGGAGACACAGCAGGCCAGAGTAATCCAAGCTCAGCAATCACTCTCCAATACAGATTCAGGATCTTCTTCTCTGTTACCGTAAGTCCATGCAAACGTGGGTCTTTCAAAGAGCAGGGTTCAGAGTCCACAAGTGCTTCAGAGTTCCTCAGTAGGAATAGCTGGAGTACAAGGTCCAAGGCTTACAGGAGTCAAGTCACAGGTTCACTGCAGGCTAGATTCCGAAGCACTGACTGCTCAGCTGTGGCTGCTTAAGAAGCAAAGGAGAGAATCAGGGCGGGAACATGCAAGCTGGAAACTCCATTTTGACTGAGGGCAAGATAGCTGCAGCAAGACAGAAAGTAAAATGGCTGACGAACAAACTGAGTTTCAGGAATATATACATAGAACCTTACATTACTCCCCCTTAAGGACAACCTCCGGATGACCTCAGACCAGGCTTGTGTGGGTACCTCTGATGAAACTGACGGAGCAAGCGAGGAGCATTAACGTTATTGACCGGTTCCCATGAGTTGTCCTCCACTGGGTAGCCCTGCCATTTAATCAGATATTGTAACTGATTTCTATACAACCTGGAATCTAAAATCCTTTCCACCACAAATTCTTCCTGACCATCGACTAGCACTGGGTCAGGGCAAGGAGAGGAACGTCCAGGAAACGTATTGGGTGTCGCAGCCTTTAGTAGGGATACATGAAAGACAGGGTGGATTCTCATAGTTCTGGGCAGTTGAAGACGACAAGCAACGGCACTTATAATTTTACTGATTTTATAGGGTCCAATGTACTTATGTCCCAACTTAGACGATGGAATCCTTAACTTAAGATTTCTGGTTGACAGCCAGACCAAGTCTCCTACCTTGAAAGCTGGTGCAGGTTTACGAAATTTATCTGCTGCTTTCTTGTACCTTTCTTGAGCCGATTCCAGATTTTCCTTTAGAAGATCCATATTCTTCTGTAAAGACGTGATTCTCTCAGCCACCTGCTGGTAAAGGCGTTTCTATGGGAAATCGTGGTAGAATGTTAGGATGATAACCTAGATTAGAGTAAAAAGGAGACTGTTTAGTGGAGGCACTCTGAGAGTTGTTATACGAGAACTCAGCTAATGGAAGTAGATCCACCCAATCATCCTGTAGGTGGCAGATAAAGCAGCGGAGATACTGCTCCAGGGTTTGATTGGTTCGTTCGGTCTGTCCATTAGTCTGGGGATGAAAAGCAGAAGAAAGGTTTACTTTAATGTCCAATGCTGCACAGAAATTTTGCCAAAACCTAGAAGTGAATTGCACCCCTCGATCCGAAATAACCTCATCCGGTACTCCATGTAAGCGAAACACATCTTTAATCATCAAATCTGATGTCTGTTTTGCAGTGGGTAAGCCGACACAAGGGATAAAATGAGCTGCCTTTGTTAGACGGTCAACCACCACTAGAATGGTGTTCTTCCCCTGAGAGGTTGGTAACTCCACAATGAAGTCCATAGAAATGGATCCCCACGGGCGGGACGGGGTGGGAAGAGGCTGTAACAGACCAGTTGGTGAGGAGCGAGGTGTTTTGCATCTTGCACAGACCTCACATGAAGTGACATAATTCAAAACATCCTTCCTGCAAGTGGGCCACCAAAAGAAGCAAGAAAGAAATTCCTGTGTCTTTAGAATTCCTCTATGCCCAGCTATCTTGGAATCGTGAATGAGTTGCAATACTCTTAATCTGACTGTTTCAGGAATATACAGACGTTGTCCCTGAATCCACACACCATTCTTAAAGACAAGACTTACGTCCCTTGGGGGTTGTGCCAAAAAGGAATCCGCATGGTATGCTTCCTTGATGTCCTTAAGTAGGTCTTGATTATGAATTACTCCTAGGAATCTAGAGTCAGGAAGAATAGTCTTAGGAGGAGTAATTGGACGTGTCTCTGCTGAGTAAATCCTAGAGAGTGCATCAGCCTTTCCATTGCGCGATCCTGGTCTATAAGAGATGATAAAATTAAATTGGTTTAAGAAAAGATTCCAGCGAGCCTGGCGAGGAGTCAGGCACTTAGCCGACCTGATAAACTCAAGGTTACGATGGTCTGTCAGGACGACTATTTGCTGTGCAGCTCCCTGAAGAAGGTGTCTCCATTCTTTGAAGGCGGCAATAATGGCCAACAACTCTCTATTGCCCACATCGTAGTTCCTCTCAGCCGAAGACAACTGCTGGGAAAAGAAGGCACAGGGATGCAAGACATTCTTCTCACCTGTTCTCTGAGAGAGTATAGCTCCAACGGCACAGTCTGAAGCATCCACCTCTATTATGAAGGCAAGCTCGGGGTTGGGATGTACTAGGATAGGTGCAGTGGTAAATTTATCTTTTAGACGGGAAAATGCTTCCTGGGCTTGGGGAGTCCAGGAAAACCTAGACTCTTTCCGGGTAAGTTGAGTGATAGGTGACACTACCTCAGAGAAATTTCTAATGAAACGTCTATAGAAGTTGGCAAACCCGATGAAGCGCTGTACCTCCTTCACATTTCTAGGACTTGGCCAATCCTTGATGGCTTGGGTTTTGCTTCCATCCATACTAATTCCTTGTGTAGACAGTACATACCCCAGAAATTGAATTTCAGTCCTATGGAATTCACACTTTTCAAGTTTGATGTAAAGATGATTTTGTCTTAGACGTTCCAAGACCATTCTCACATGTCCATGATGTTCCTCTGTGGAGTTAGAAAAAATTTGAATATCATCCAAATAAATTACCACGAATGTATCTAGGAGATCCCTGAAGATGTCATTCACCAAGTGTTGGAAAGTGGCTGGGCGGTACTCAGACCAAAAGGCATAACTAGATATTCAAAGTGTCCATAGCGTGACCTGAATGCAGTCTTCCATTCATCTCCAGGTCTAATACGGACTAAGTTATAGGCCCCACGAAGATCTAGTTTAGAAAAAATTTTGGCATGTCGCACTCTCTCCAATAACTCAGGGATTAAAGGCAATGGATAACGGTTTCTAATAGTAACCTTATTGAGTTCCCTATAGTCTACGCATGGTCTCAGAGATCCATCTTTCTTCTTTACAAAGAAGATGGGTGCACCTGCAGGAGATGAAGAGGGGCGTATGAAGCCCTTGGCTAGATTTTCATCTATGTAATCCTTTAAAGCCTTTAGCTCGGGCCCCGCCAGGGGTAGATCTTACCAAAAGGTATCTCTGCTCCAGGCAATAATTCAATTGGACAATCATATGGACGGTGAGGAGGAAGCTGGTCAGCGTTCTTCTTGTCACATAAATCCACATAGTCCTGGTATACAGCTGGTAGTTCAGGGACTGACATGATTCCTTTAGGAACAGAGCAAGCTGAAACTTTTGGACTCATCTGTTTCTCTGGAAAGTGTAATTCCTTGGTCTCCCAGTTAATGGTAGGATTCTGAGCCTGCAGCCATGGTAGCCCTAGAATAATGGAAAGTGGGGAGAAGAGATAAGCATAAAGGACAGTTTCTCTTGATGATCTTTACCCATAAGAACCCTCAAAGGCTCTGTTTCCTGATCCACTGGTCCAGAGGTCAGCAGGGAGCCATCCACAGTTTCCATCTGTACTGGAGTAGCCTTCTTCACTGAACGTATTCCCTGTTTCAGAACAAAGGAGACATCCATAAAATTTCCACTTGCCCCTGAGTCGATCATAGCAGAGCTAGACACCCAAGCTGAGTCAACCAGAGTTTTGATGGAAAGAAAGCAATGAGAATTGTTTTTCTTACAACTCAGCTGGACACCGCTGAGGAAACTTGAAAAATGGCAGCGTTTACACAGTCAACGTCCTCAGAGGTAACGGAGTTTAAGTCCGAGAAATTAAGATCTGTTGCTGCAGATCTCTCTGGAGCCTGAGGCTCGGACCTGACAGATCCCCTCTCGCAACACTCACAATGAATGAGTGCTGCAGTAGTCTTACGAGAACGGCTGGGAAGTTTATAATGAAGTGCCCTGACTTACCACAATAAAAACATAGATTCTCCTTAAAACGATGTTCCTTGCGTGCATCACTAACCCGTCGTTGTAAAGAGTCTACCTGCATGGGTTCAGGTTCAGGTTCCCGTGTAATCCTACTCAAAGTTCCTTAGCTGGAGAGGAAGGTAGGAAAAGGTTAGTACGATTGCTTTCGAACCATCTCTCTTGCCTGCGTTCAGGTCAGACGAGTATCAATAGATGCAGTAGTTAATAAAGTCACCTAACGCAGTGGGAGGGTCGGCACAGCAAGTTCATCCTTAATCAGTGGAGTAACCCCTTCGAAAAATAGATTTTTTGGCGGAACTGTCCCAGGTGGTATCAAGGGCCCATCTCCTGAAATCCAAGGCATATTCAGCTACCGAGTGCTTACCTTGGCGCAAAGCTAACATGGCTGCTTCAGCTGTTGCACCTCGATTGGGGTCATCAAACACCTGCCCCATGGCTGAAATAAAATCATCAAGGTGATTCAAACAATCATCCTCAGTCTCAATCAGAGGGTTTGCCCACATTAAAGCCTTGTTGGTAAGGCAAACATAATTATAGTAAGCACCTTAGATCGTTCAGTGGGAAATTGTGAAGCATGTGCAGAAAAAAAAAGATTGCATTGATTAATAAATCCCCTGAATTTCTCACGTTCACCGCCAAAACGAAAAGGGGGCAATTGGATCCCAGCACTCGGGGCTACGGCAGAGCCTGGACTCGCCCCTCTAGAACCTCATCCTGGCTCGCCCAAATCCTGGGTAGTCTGTCCAACCACTTGCAAATTGTGATTATTGAGGTCCTGTAGATTTGTTAAAAACGGGTCTTTATATTCTGCAAATCTGCAAGGATATTATCAGTCACTCCGCAAAGTTCCTTTATGCGGGCCTCCATTTTCCAGATCTTTTAAGACAGGATTACTGGAAGAAGAGGAGAGAAAAAAAACAAATAGTGTTACCTGTGGAACACTGCAGAGAGAAAAAAAAAAATTAAGGGAACTGCTCACCTGGAATGGTTGTGAGAAGTCACAACCACTATCATCACAGAAAGTTTCAACCAGACATCTGATATCCAGAGTTACAGCAGACAAAAAAGAGAAAAGAAAGGAAAAAAAAAAAAAACAATAGTGTTTTACCTGTGGTAACACTGCAAAAAAAAAACTTAAGGGAATTGCTCACCCTGGAATGGTTGTGAGAAGTCACAAACCACTGTCATCACAGAAAGTACAACCGACGTCTGATATCCACAGTACAGCAGACACAGCCTTCCAGACCCAGCAGACACAATGTTTTGGCTTCAGAATCTTGTAAGTATGTAGTACAGTTCATATAGCGTCTTGTCTTGGGTGCGATGAAAACACAGGAATCACAGGTTTGATATAGAAAAGTCCGTATTACTTCATACAAGTGGCAGAAATAGTCCACACAGTTTGCAGACACAGAAACAGGAGACACAGCAGCCAGAGTAATCCAAGCTCAGCAATCACTCTCCAAACAGATTCAGGATCTTCTTCTCTGTTACCGTAAGTCCATGCAAACGTGGGTCTTTCAAGAGCAGGGTTCAGAGTCCACAAGTGCTTCAGAGTTCCTCAGTAGGAATAGCTGGAGTACAAGGTCCAAGGCTTACAGGAGTCAAGTCACAGTTCACTGCAGGCTAGATTCCGAAGCACTGACTGCTCACTGTGGCTGCTTAAGAGCAAAGGAGAGAATCAGGGCGGGAACATGCAAGCTGGAAACTCCATTTTGACTGAGGGCAAGATAGCTGCAGCAAGACAGAAAGTAAAAGGGCTGACGAACAAACTGAGTTTCAGGAATATATACATAGAACCTTACACCTTGTTGAAGAGGTTTGTTGAGCCAGTGTTCCTACTACTGTGCCTCCTGACCCTGTTTTGGTTGAGGGCAATCTGGAGTATGTGGTTGAGAAAATATTAAATTCTCGTTTTTCTAGACGGAAACTCCAGTATTTGGTTAAATGGAGAGGTTATGGTCAGAAAGACAATTCTTGGGTGTTTTGCTTCGGACATCCATGCTAGGAGACTCATCCGTGCTTATCATAGAACTCATCCTGACCGACCGGTTGCTCAAATGAGGGTTCGGTGACCCCTCCTCAGGGGGGGTACTGTTGTGAATAGGCTGGAAATGAGTTCTGAGCAGAAGCTCCCTCTGGTGGTTACAAACGGTACTGGACTGTCCAGTGAAGATTGTGAGGATTGGGATCAGTGTTACTGACAGGTCTTATATAAGGGTCGCCTTCCCATCAGGGTTGCGGTGATCAATTGTTTCTGGTCTCAATCCTTGATTCCTGTTTTCCTTGGTAGCCTGCTGTGTCGTGTCTGAATCTCCTGCTAACAGATAAGAAATTTTCTTCTTTTGTTTTTGTGCTTGATTTTTGCATTTTGTCCTGCCTTCTGTGGGGGCCTTCTGGGTCCCTCTTGGGGACTTTTGCCCTCTCAGTTCAGTTCGCCACTGATGTTTGTACATTTGCTTTTTCCAGTTTTTTCAGTGGCTGCTGTTTTGTTTTGGGTTACACCAGAGAACTAATTTAGGTGGTAAGGTCGGTGATCTCTGGTGTTTTTGAAATTAGTAGAGTTGGTGCTTTTCAGGGTTTTTTTGGGATTGCAGTAAGTGCCTTCCTATCCTTTTTCTATTTAGTAAGTTTGGGCCCCAACATTTGCTCATACTATTTTCTTTCTGTTCAGTATTTCTTCTTGTCTAACCGCCATTACATGTTTGGGGGCTTTCTATGTTCTTTGGGGATCTGCTCCGGGGCAGATAGCTTTCCTCTTTCTATCTTTAGGTGTAGTTAGTTTCTCAGCTGTGACGAGGCGTCTAGGACCAACGTAGGAACGCTCCACGGCTGCTTAGTTTGGTGGTTAGTCGGGTACTGCAATCTCAAGTTTCCAACGCTCTGGTGATTTCCTTTTTTGCCTGCTCTCCTCAGTACCAAATCATAACAGGTCGCTGAGGACTTTTAGGAAACTGACCCCTTTTGTTTGCAATCAATATTATATTCAGAATAATGGATCGGAATGGGGGGAATTCTTAATACACTTTAATACAGTTCTAATTTAAACTTTTCCCTTTTATGTATTTTCTGTTTTTGAAAACGATCCAATCTTACTGATGGCCTAGTAATGGTCGCCTGAGAAAGGCGGTGTTATTGAATGTGGAACTTACATATATAGCCCTGGGCAGGGGCATGGGGGTGATAGCATTATCTGAACCACAATTATGTTTTATTGTGCAGTATTATTGTTAACCTTTGTTTTTTTTTTTAGAGACAAAACTGTGGGGGGGAAATATAAGAACGACGGCGGGAGGGGAAAGGATGACGTGAGAAGAGAACAATTGGGTAAGTGCGGAGGTATGTTTAAAAATATTGGAGAGAGGTATATTTCTGGAGAACAACTGGAGCGAAGACCCCCTTGCTCTTAGAGAGATGCAAGGAGAGGGGAAGCAGGAGGGGATTGGGGAAGGGGGGAGGGGGGGGGTACCGCATAAAAAAGAGAAATTAAGATAGAAGAAATGGTGTCTAATATATATAAAAGGTAGCTTTAAAGTTATAAGTTGGAATGTTAGGGGTTATCGAGAAAAACAGAAGGGCAACAATATTTAAATTATGCAAATCAGGGGGGCGTAATTTGTCCTTTGGAAACTCACTTACAAAAGGAAACAATCCATTAACAAATAGAAGGTGGGTACAAAAAAATACCATTCTCTTTTTCTAATTACTTAGGGAGTGTCGATATTAATCAACATACCACCCCATTTAAGAGATATGTATATGTACTTTAGATCCAGAGGGACAAGATAGCGTTAAGGGTTGTTTTTTTGGAAAATCTGATTGTTTGGTGGACTTTAATTCCCCCTTATTCTAGCACTAAGTCAGTGATGGTGGAATACGCTGAAAGTAGTGTAGGAATGTGCTGCTGATGGTAGGGATTTAAAACATTGTGGTAGATACTTTTTAGGATAGAAGTAAGAGGCATCCGAATGTTCAAGGCAGCACCATCACAGTTTTTGGTAACTTTATTAAAGAAATTGGGCTGATTGATACATGGAGGGTAAGAAAATGTAGGGAAAAGAAGTTACTCATGTCACTCCACTTCACATGCATACTGTCAAGATAGATTTGGCACTAGCGGATGGTTGGCAGATGCCATGATTAGAGAGGTACAATATCTCCCCAGAATGATCTCCGATCATTAGTCCATTATGGTGACTATTAGATATGGGTTACAGAAAGGAAAAACTAGAGAAGGATGGAAAATGCACCCTGTATGGCTACAATATCTCAATGTTCAAGGGATAGGGAAGGAATTGGAAGAATTTTTCGTTCACAATGATGGGAGCACGGATACACTAGTGGAATGGGATGCAACGAAGTCCTTTCTTAGAGGGTTGTTTTCCGAGACATATGCAGACGTAAATCACAGACTAAAAAAGAGGAAAAGGAAAATTTGGTAAGCATTGGGAAAAGGGGAGAAGAGGCTATAAATAATGATACACCTGAAACGCAACAGGGCCTGAGGGAAGCTCAGGAGCTGGTAAATAAAACTTTACTAGATAAAATGACTAAAAAGCAGGAGTTCCAGAAGGCTAGTTTTTATGCTGAAGGAGAGAAAGTGGGACATCTTCTATCCGTCATAGCCTCGGCACAAAGGTTAAAACCCGTTTATTTATAATAGGGTGAATAAAAAAGGGAAGGATGTTAATGAATTAGATGAGATATTGAACATTTTTAGTGACTTCTATAAAAATTATACTCCTCAGGAGATAAGGTGGGAAAAGGGGAGATGGATAAATTCTTGAGGTTAGGTCGCTCCCTAAGATAAGTAAAGTGAATAAGGAAAGGCTGGATTCTCCTATTACGGTGGAGGAAAATGGAGATTGCGCTGCATGTATGGCCAATGAGAAGGCCCCTGGGTCAGACGGTATACCGTCTGAGATTTATAAACAATTTGCAGAACTATTAATTCCAAACTATTGAAAGTATTTCAAGGGGCCAGAGAGAAAAATTGCTTCCAGCTTCTATGAGGGAGGCGGTGATAGTGGTGATACCAAAGGAGGAGAAAGACCCTAAAATACCTGAAACAGTAGACATTAAAATTTTGGCAAAGGTTTTGGCGAATCGGCTGGCTGGGGTCATCTCTCCCTTGATACATCCTGATCAAGCAGGTTTCATGCCTAAGAGGTCACGGCGGGAATAAAAAGGAGGATGTACCTAAATCTCCAATTACAAGTTGATAATCCAGGTCGAAGAGTAATCGCCTCACTAGACGCCCAAAGGCGTTTGACAGTGTGCAATGGAATACCTATGGAGAATTATGCAAAAATTTGGGTTTGGACCTCGATTTATCGAGTGGTACAGCTGTTGTATTCTCAACCCATGCTAAAGTTTGTCAATAGAGCGATTTCCTCATCCTTCCCTTTGAATAGAGGAACCAGACAGGGGTGCCCACTGTCGCCGCTCCTTTTTGCGTTAGCAATTGAACCATTAGCTGCAGCATTAGAGGAAATCGGGAAATTCAAGGGTTCAAGTATGGGGAAATGGAAGAAATGGTCGCTCTGTATGCAGATGACCTCTTATTGTTTCTGGGCGATCCTTCTGAATCATTGAGCTGTGCCATGCAGACAATCAAGAGGTTTGGGATTATATCGGGTTGGAATTAATTGGTCCAAATCATTCGATTTAAAGTAGATAGAGAGGTGGAATGGACAGATAAGATATTGAAGTTAATAAATTACAGTGTAAGGAGGGCTTTAAATATTTAGGGATACAGATTTCCTTGCCGGTTTCGGAATACCTTAATTTAATCTGATTTCCACTAATTTAAAAACTAAAATAGAGATCTGGAATAAGTTGCCTTTAACTGTAGTGGGAAGGATAAACCTTTTAAAATGATCCTAATGCCTAAGTTGCTCTATATTTTACATAATGCTCCGTGTGGATATCTAAAAAGAGATTTAAGAAGTTGAATGTGATGATTAGAGCTTTGGTATGGGAAAGAAACAGGGAAGAATAAAGTTGGAAATTTTTCAGAGACCTAAGGATGGGGGGGGAATGGCGCTGCCGAATCTGAAATATATTTTTTTGCCTGCTCAGAGTCAACACTTTAGAGGGTGGTCGGAAAAAGGGCCTGGCGGATCTGTTAAAAAAATGTTGGAACACTGTATAGACGATAGGCCAGTACTAGAGGGATTGGAGGGAGGTAACTTTAAAAGATTGGGAGGGGGAATGCCTACGTTAGAATCATAAACAAAATTTGGAACACAATAAAGACAGTGAGAGGGGTAAAGGGATTAACTAAATTTACACCCATTTGGAATAATAGCAACCTGCCGAGATACAAAAATAGGTACTATACGAGAATGGGTAGGAAGAGGAATAAAGTATATGTTTTGTAACAAATGGAAGCGGAGGCAGAGGTGGTGAAGTTCACATTCGTTTTTATTTTTTAATGTGGAACCTCGAGACCGCGGTCCGGGGGCTCCGAAGGGGGCGTAACTAGTGACCCCGGGTACCCGTAGTAAGGCCCCTCGAACAGGACCAGAATGGAATACCCAGGACACAGGTGCTAACCTCCAGTTAGACCCCGGACATGTGGCAGCTGTCCCAGAGGGACCAAAAGGGTAACAGATATTTACAGAGTCCGTGGAGGGTTCTTGACGGAGAAGGGTAAGGTCCTGGTCCAGAACGGATGGTAGTAGGCTGGCTTCAGTGACCTTGTCACGGTCCACGGGTACGATGGCTGATGGCGGAACGGGATGACACTTGCACCCGTAATAGCCTAGATTGTCCAGGTTAGCCAGAATACAGGTTAGCAATGCTCTGAGGAGACAAACGTGTAAGCGAAGCACAGAGACTGCAGACGCAGCGCAGACAGATCAGGAACAGAACCGGATGTAGCAATGATAGAACACGTTGCTTCCGGCACTCCCCTAATGGTGGAGTGACCAGATATAGTATGAGTGCGCAGCCATTGGTTAATTAGCTATTTCAAAAAATGCACTCGCTGCCCCTTTAAGAGAGACGGTGGGGCGGCCTCGCGTCCTAAGCGTCATCTT
>JARQOD010009989.1:0-29075 GCA_033576555.1 Oophaga sylvatica | reverse complement strand
GGCATCAACCTCCACCTGAAATGGCAGAGAAACATCAGGCTGCCGTAGAACAGGAGCAGAAGTGAATCTCTGCTTAAGTTCCTGAAATGCAGAGACTGCATCAGGAGGCCAATTCACCACATCAGAACCCTTTTTGGTCAAATCAGTTAATGGTTTAACAATAACCGAGAAATTACCAATAAATTTACGATAAAAATTGGCAAAACCCAAAAATCTTTGAAGAGCCTTTAATGAAGTAGGTTGGACCCAATCACAGATGGCCTGAACCTTGACCGGGTCCATTTCAATAACAGATGGGGACAAAATGAATCCCAAAAATGAGATCCTCTGTACGCCAAAAAGACACTTTGATCCCTTCACATACAGAGCATTCTCTCTCAAAATCTGGAATACAGTTCGAACATGTTTCACTTGAGAGTCCCAGTCATTGGAAAAAATCAAGATATCACCCAAATAAACAATCAGAAATTTATCCACAAAATCCCTGAAAATGTCATTCATGAAGGACTGGAAGACAGAAGGAGCATTAGTGAGCCCAAAGGGCATCACAAGGTACTCAAAATGCCCCTCAGGGGTATTAAATGCCGTCTTCCATTCATCCCCGTGCTTAATGCGAATAAGGTTATATGCCCCACTGAGGTCAAGCTTGGTAAACCAAGTAGCGTTTTTCACCCTGGAAAACAGGTCAGAAATCAAGGGTAACGGGTATTGATATTTCTCAGTAATATTGTTCAAAAGACGATAATCAATACACGGCCTTAATGAACCATCCTTTTTGGCCACAAAGAAAAAACCGGCACCTAAGGGTGAAGAGGATGGTCTGATATGACCCTTCTCCAATGACTCCTTGATATAAGACCGCATAGCGTCATGTTCAGGTACAGACAAGTTAAAAAGGCGACCTTTAAGGAATTTACTACCAGGCACTAATTCAATAGCGCAGTCATAGCTCCTATGGGGAGGCAAGGATGCAGATTTACTTTCGCTAAACACATCAGAAAAATCAATCAAAAAGTCAGGAACATCCTGAGCCTGGGGGGAGGCAGAAAAAACAGGAGTGTTGGTATTAACACATTGGCAGCCCCAACTGGTTACAGACACAGATTTCCAATCCAAAACAGGATTATGAGACTGTAACCAAGGGAAACCCAGCACGATAATGTCATGCAGATTATCGGGAAACCAAAAATTTGCAGCTCTCCTGATGATCAGGTTCAACCCTCATTATCACCTGAGTAGAGAACTGAGGTTTATTCTCAGCTAAAGGGGTAGAATCGATCCCCAGTAGGGGAATAGACTTCTGTAGGGGTATCAAGGGAAACCCACAACTAGTGTTGAGCGATACGATACTGCAAATATCGGGTATCGGCCGATATTAGCTGTATCGGCCTTTCGATTCCAAATACCGATATTTTCGTCATATCGAATACCGGAATCGGATTTGTCACTGTCACTGTGAGTGTCCGTCGGTCGGGTCTGTCAGGAGTCAGCGGCACTTACCTGGCAGAAGATTTCCGGCGGTCACGTCCTGGACTGCTTGATGGCCGCCATTATCTTCTCCCTGGCGGTCACATGCAGATTTTCGCGATAACTGCAGTGACTGCAGGGTAATCCCGGCCGTAAACCAGTCCGATGACGTCACCGCCGGGGAAGCAGGTAATCAGCTGTGCTGCGCCGGGATGTCAGGCTCTGCCTGTCATTCTGATGTAGCAGAGCTGGATAGTCGTGGGACACTCGTTACTATGGACTGCGTCGGTCAGGTGGTATACTTTTTTTTTTTTTTTTTTTTTTTTACAGGAGATCGATGGCGTCGCAGGATGAGACTGTAACAAAAGTAATGAAAACTGTGTTTTTTTTTTTTTATTAAATTAAAAAACTTTTTTATGAACATTCACCCGTCCGGGTTCATCAACAATTTAACTATTTACATACAGGGACCCTGTCCGGGTTATTTCTAATTCTTTGGCAGGGGTGTTCCAGGTACCACCTGGTACTCTTCTGATGCTTGCCAAACATCCGAGGCACCAAGGACCACCAGAACCTGATGACGTCGTGTGGCCTGTACAGTCAAGTCGTGACCCGCTATCTGGGTCTGTGTGGCCACCTCTTTCATCTCCCTCCGGGTCTGGAACCCTATGTCCCGGACTGAACGAACCCCAGGGGGCCTAACGGGTGCCGGGTACGGGCCAGCTATACTTATCATGTCCATAGCTGGGGCTGCTGAGGAGACCACTGAGGGAGGCTGGGGAGATTTACGGCGTGGGGTGGGCACTTTTGCAGAGGCCTGGATGTGGGAGGCTGAAGGCTCCGAGGGTCTCACAGGTTCCTGACACTCTGGGGAGTAGGGGTCGCACCTGGTAACATTTAGGGCGTACCATCCATTGTAACCCCAGTGTCGGGTGTAAGTCACCAAGTCTCCTGGCAACAGGTCCCTCCCCGGGTGTCCTTCTGGGAGGTGAGTCTCCACGTCCCGCCGGGTCACAAGGACTTCTAAATAAAGTCCAGGCTCCTGGATGAAGCCCCAACCACCTTTCAATTTAAAGCTCCGTACTGCACCCTTACGCCGCGGCTCCCACAGGGTTCCTTTATCTTTTCTCATCCGGTCCTTATCTGCCCGGTCCTTCTCCAGCTGACGTTGGCGAAGCTTTTGGGTTTCTCGCTGCTCCCTTTGTCGCTCTGCTTCCCGCTCCCAACGTCTCCACTCTTCCTCCTGACGCGGTTGAAATTCTCCTCCACCAGCAGCTCCATGTCTCCACCATTAAACTGCAGCTTACAGTGTCCGGTTTGCGGCAGCTCTCCTGGCGCCCCCCAGTCCTGGCGGCGCTCACCTGCGGAGGAAGCAGCCGGCTCTGGAACAGATGACAGTCGGGGCTCCGGTACAGGCAGGTAGACCTCTGGTGCCTGCGCGGCCTCCTCCATGAGGACGGGTGTCGCTTCTTCTGTCTCAGCGATGGGGGCAAACAGCGGGATCTGGGGTGCTGCCGGTGCAGAGTTTTTTCCAGGAACGGGTGCCTCCACTGCGACAACGTCAACCGGATCACATTGCAAGGGCTCCTCTACTAGAACGGGTGCCTCACCTTCCGGTACAGACACTTCAGGTAAGAGGGATTGGCGCCGCTCCAATTTTAGTTTTAGGGCACGCCAGCTGGCTTCCATCCTGGCGACCTCCTCCCGGTGCCGGGCCAGGCCTCTTAGGGTATCCTCCGCTTCTTGCAGCGTAGGAGGGTTTCCAGGCCGGGTGCCCAACGGTGGTTCCGTGGCGATCGGGTCGCTTCCGTGGGGGAGAGCTCTGACTGCTCCATCCCTTCACACTTCTGCTCGTGTCCATTAGCCATCTCTGCCAAGTCACATGTGTCATTAGCATCTGGAGAGGGCCCCTCTTTTGTAGGGAGGCGGGACCTTCGTGTTAGTTTCCGCACACTGAGGAGGATGAGGAGTCGGAACTGAAGAGCTGTGGGGCACGATGTTACATTGCAGTACCATTTACAGTGGTCGGCCATCGTTTTCGCACCACTGAGTGAGTGTACACCCACGAAGAGCACGCCCTTCTTCTTCACCAGTGCCTCGTCGTGACGCAGATATGGCGGAAAAATGGCAAATACATTCTCTGATGATTTTAGCAATTCTCAAGCACAAAACCAGTTCAATTCAGGCACACAGGACTCGCTTATAGCGAGCTACAGAATCCTGTTCGTGACGCCCAAGTTGAGTCGCACAGAGCCAGAGGTTTTGGGGGTACTCGGCACCGAGCCCGTCGTCTTCTATGGGGTATGTCACGGCTTTACCCGGCAATTGAATCAGAGTCTATTTTACTATGTAGAAGTGTATAAACTATAAATATATGTATAATATATATATATATATATGTCACAATGACTTGTATATATATATATATAATATGTATTCTATGTGTGTATATTTTGTGTTTACAACGAAAGAAAGGGTTTTTTTGTTGCAATATTTTGTTCCCATAGACTTACATGGGACTTCCGGTATCAGTATCGGATATCGACGATATTTAGTGATATCGGCGATACCATTTAGATACGATATTTTTAGATATCGAGCAGTATCGCTCAACACTACCCACAACGTTTAGCAAAATCAAAATCCATCAGGTTAATAGCTGCTCCCGAATCAACGAAAGCCTGAGCAGAAAATGAGGACAGAGAGCATATCAGAGTAACAGTTAATAAAAACTTAGTCTGAACACTACCCAAGACAACTGAGCGTGCAAAACGTCTTCCCCGCTTAGGGCAGACTGAAATAGCATGAGAGGCATCACCACAGTAGAAACATAACCCATTGCGCTTTCGAAACTCATGACGCTGTGCCCCAGAAACCACTCTATCACACTGCATGGATTCAGAAGCAGGTTCACAAGGCAACACTATTCCACGCATAATTCTCCGCTCACGCAAACGTCTGTCAATTTGAATCGCTAATGACATAGAATCATTGAGACCAGAGGGGACAGGGAATCCCACCATAACATCCTTTACATTATCTGACAGACCCTTCCGAAAAAGGCCTGCCAAAGCGTCGTCATTCCATTTGGTCAGGACTGCCCACCTACGGAATCTCTGACAGTATAACTCAGCATCATCAAGCCCCTGATTTAATGCCAGCAAGGCTTTTTCAGCTTGATCAGTGACATTAGGCTCATCGTACAATAACCCAAGGCCTGAAAAAATGCATCAACATCACTCAAAACAGGATCCCCAGGTGTCAGGGAAAAAGCCCAATCCTGAGGATCGCCGCGCAGGAGAGAGATGACAATTTGAACCTGCTGCGCTGCGTTCCCTGAGGACTTAGATTTTAAGGCAAAAAACAATTTACAATTATTTTTGAAATTCAGAAACTTGGCACGATTCCCCAAAAACAAATCTGGCATGGGAATCCTAGGTTCCACAACAGGCAACCTAGCAAGATAGGTAGCAATACTCCGAACCTCAGTGGCAAGCTCATCCACACGGCCAGACAACTGTGCAAACTCCATTGAGAGAAAAAATCCTCCCCAGCACCCAGAGATACAGAGGGAAAAAAAAAAAAATGCAACAAACAGAAAAATATCTCTGACAACTCTGACAACCTTTTTTCTTTCACAATATTTTTCCCTTCTGTGAGTACCATACAATTTTCAATTTATTTGGCCGGTGATACTGTTATGTTTCGGTAGCTGAGGAGTGCAGGTAAAAAAGGCAATACACCAGAGCAGTTGGAATCTATGAGATTGCAGTACCCTGACTAACCACCACAACTAGAGGCAGCCGTGGAGCATTCCTACGTTGGTCCTAGACGCCTCGTCACAGCCTGAGAAACTAACTACACCTAAAGATAGAAAGAGGAAAGCTATCTGCCCAGGAGTAGATCCCCAAAGAACATAGAAAGCCCCCAAACATGTAATGGCGGTTAGACAAGAAGAAATACTGACACAGACAGAAAATAGTATGAGCAAACGTTGGGGCCCAAACTACCTAAATAGAAAAGGATAGGAAGGGCACTTACTGCAATCCCAAAAAAACCCTGAAAAGCACCAACTCTACTAATTTCAAAAACACCTGAGATCACACGACCTCTACCACCTAAATTAGTTCTCTGGTGTAACAAAATCAAAACAGCAGCCACTGAAAAAACTGGAAAAAGCAAATGTACAAACATCAGTGGCTGAACTAAACTGAGAGGGCAAAAGCCCCCGGAGGGGACCCTGAAGGCCCCCACAGAAGTGCAGGACAAAATGCAAAAATCAAGCACAAAAACAAAAAGAAGAAAATGTCTTATCTGTTAGCAGGAGATGCAGACACGACACAGCAGGCTACAAAGGAAACAGGAATCAAGGATTGAGACCAGAACAATTGATCACCGGCAACCCTGATGGGAAGGCGACTCCCTTATATAAGACCAGTCAGTAACACCTGATTCCCAATCCTCACAATCTTCACTGGACAGTCCAGTACCGCTTGTAACCACCAGAGGGAGCCTCTGCTCAGAACTCATTTCAAGTCCATTCACAACAACCACCTGTTGGAAGCAGCAATCTTATAAGTCACTATCGATCCTATAATTAGCCTTGCATAAGTCATGTTGCAAGGCTCGTTAAAGGGTTGATAGTGACTTATAGGATTGCTGCTTCCAAAAGGTGGTGCTGTAGAATAATAGATCTAATAATTTGCATCAACCATAGATAAATGGAAATTGTCATTTATCCATGTCTGATTCATTTTGACAAATGTACAGTTGAAGATTGATTGAGATACAGAGATATGAATGTATACTGGCTCTCATTTTCAGATGAGTGCTTTGCAACTACCTTTTTTCTTGCCTAAATTTTCTGTTGATCAATAGTGGACAAAATTATATAAACTAAGTGATTTAGATTGACTTAGATTTTTGGTGTAACTTTACAATAAAACTATTTCACAATACAGAAAACTCTTAAAGATGCCTTGAGCAATACTCTTGGCCATGTAGGGTTTATAAAGGAGTCCTGAAATATTTCTTTACACCTGTGACCATGCCAACTTGAGTCTTAGATTCCTATGTGATTGATATTCAGGCTAGCAATCTGAAGAATATTGGGAATTTGTTCTATTGTCAATAACTTCAAATATGAGGAGTATTCATGAAAAAATATTGCGAAAGTGAATCCTCTGTTCCCAGTTAAACATACTGTAAAGGTTAAACAGTCAAGGTCATCGCTTGCATAGACTGATTGTGTTATCATACATTTACAATGTATAAAGGTACAAAGCATGCATATTGTTGCATATAGGTTTGGTAGAGTCACATCCTATATTACAGAACAAATAGAATAACTATCATGGTTGCCAATGCAAATTTGCATTGTTTATCTTGTGTAAATGGCTATGAGTATCATCAGACTAAAAATAATGAACTCTTTTTACCTCTGACTTTCATCCACATTATTGCAAAATTACATAAGAGGTATTTACTTATCTCATAGCCCTTTTTGCTTTTTTCTTTTTTTTTTCCCTTTGAATTTGCATTTATAATCTTCCCATCAATTTATTTATGCTGAAATTCAACTGGAACAACCTTTGTCTTGGGGTGAGGCAATGATAAAAACTCATTATATCATCATGATGTGTTTAATACTAAACATCAACTGTGCAATAGAGATCTATCACTAAATTGTTTTCCCTACAAAAGAAAAATATTTCAGTATTGATAGTAAAGTATTTTTTGCATGTTTCACAATTATAAAAAGATATTTAAAATAAAGACTGCAATAAGTGTCAGGAAATGCCAACTTTCATTCACCTTGGCATCAAAATCCTCTGATGCATTTCAGAAGTAAACTTCATTATTCAGCTTCCAAAACACTCCTGATGTTTGAGAATCTGTGTTCAGAGATTTTAGCACATTTAGAATAAAGTTACTACAAATATAAATTTTTCTCAAGAAGGGTAAAATACAAGATTTTTAATTACTTTATTATATTGACACGCTCTGCTCAAGCTGCCAGCTCCCTGGATGAAGCCATTACAGGTGTCATGAGCTGTTGACTTTCCTACTTTCCACCACCACAGACGGCACCTGTACCTTCATCCTACCAGGACCTTCAGTTGGTCCCTGCCCTGTCGGATTTCCGTATATATGGCCTGGAGCCTTTTCAAGTTTTCATATTCCACAGTGGCCTCCTCTGTTCCTTTTCTGTTATCTTCCTTAAGGTTTGAGAAAGACCCATTGCAGGGTCGAAACGTTACCTCTACACGTTTTTTATGCTGTGGTGTCTTCAAATAAAACTTTTTTCACTTGCATTGAAAGATTGCTTGAGTGCGGCTGTTTTTCCAATTACATGAGTATCTGGCCTAGTTCCAGGTTCAGCCTGCACCTATTCGTTACTACAGAGTGCACGCCTTTTTCTACTATATGACTTTCCTACTTTGGACATGATGTCAGAATTACAAAAATACTAAACAAGTTTAGCTTATTTGAAATGTTTGCCAGAAAAAAGTCTTTCTAGAAAGAACATGTCAGTCCAAGGAATGTTTGCAAAATTTCATGTGAACAAACCACTTCTGGAAGTCTTCTGGAACAATGTTCTTTAGACAAGAGATGTTTGGCCTCGGTGTTTTGCACCAGGAAGGCAAAAACCAAACACAGAATATTAGCACAAATAACATAAACCAACTGTGAAACAAAAATATCATCAGATTCACAGGATATAACAACATAAAGTAGGTGAGGAGCATGATGCTAAGAAAATGTGTGATCCCCCATTAGTCAATCCAAGTGGGAATGGTAGATTGGATATATAATTGAGGCAAACTCCTAAACATATGAACCAACAAGAAAACAATTGGAGCACTTAATTTCAATGAAGTACAAAAAATGTGTTATTTAAATTTAAAAATTCAATGAATAACAATAAAAAAACTGTTAAGGGGGTAATATCTAAGAAGACCACAATGCAGTCCTTAGTAGTATGCAGACTTAAGAGTGTAAGTACCATATATACTCGAGTATAAGCTGAGATTTTCAGCACATTTTTTTGGGCTGAAAGTGCCCCTCTCGGCTTATACTCGAGTCATATACCAGGGGGTTGGCAGGGGAGTGGGAGCGAGGCTGTCACATATACTCACCCCCTCCTGGCACGGTCTCTGCAGCCCCCCTGCTTCTCCCATGGTCTCTGGTGCCTGTGTTCAGCGGTCACATGGTACCCATCATTAAAGTCGTGAATATGCGCATATTCATGACTTTAATGAGCGGTACCACGTGACCGCTGATGGAAGGAAGAGCTGCGGCGCCGGAGACAATGGGAGAAGCAGGGGCTACAGAGACGTGCCAGGAGGTGGTGAGTATGACAGGGAGGACAGGGGGAGCCATGCTATATTCACCTGTCCCCGTTCCACCGCTGTGCACCGCTCTGTCCTCGCATCCTCTGTCTGTGACATTCAGGTCACAGGGCGCGATGACGTGGTTAGTGCGTGCCATCTGCCTGAACATTCACAGCGAGAGGACCCGGAAGACACATATGGGGCCTATTCTATGCGGCATCTTATGGGGCCTTAACCTTTATGGAGCAGCATATGGGGCCCATTCTATGGATCATCTTATCGGGCCATAAGCTTTATGGAGCAGCATATGGGGCATAATCTATGGAGCATCTTATGGGGCCATTATTAACATTTGTGCGGCATTATATGGGGCGTATTTTGTATGGAGCATCTTATGGGGCCATCATGAACTGTATGGAGCATTATATGGGGCTCCTGATTAAATATGGATATTCAAAAACATTTAACCTACTGATGTCTCAATTAATTTTGCTTTTATTGGCATCTATTTTTATTTTTGAAATTTTCCAGTAGTTGCTGCAGTTCCCACCCTAGCTTTCCCAATTTTTTGTGGCAAAATTAGGGTTTTGGCTTATACTCGAGTATACAGTATATGGTACATAAAAAGTATATACAAAAGGTTGCTGTACAAACAATGTGAAATAATAGTAAGTTAAGAAACCCAATATATGCTGATATACATCACAAGGGAAATCAATCCCTACATAAATCGATTTACCAAAAGTTCATTGACGTGGAATGGGATGCCTAGACACATGATACAAGAACCTAGTAGGTCACTTCTAAGAAGATAATTATAATTATACAGATGTCATGTGTAACCATCACATAAATTCATGGACTGACCAAACAATGTAAATTCAAAACAAAGTAAATAAAAACAACTTACCCATGGTAAAATGTTGCTGCAGAGACAGGGAAGGAACCCTTGTTGATGAGAGGTTCAGATTAGCTTTATCAAAACAAATAGATTTTACTGAGGAGCATCATATTCTATGCGGAGGTGTGTTGTTGCAAACCCCCGGAAGTGCACGTTTTACATCCGGAATTCATGGACAGTGCACATCACAGAGAAATTTCCGAATGATGCTATAGAAAAGAACGCTCGTTAAACTGAAGCCATTGTGAAGAATCACAAGCGGGATTGCGAGGCTTATGCGCGAATAAGCGGCTATAATACAGTAGCTCAATCTCTAATCAAAGTGTATCAGCGACCATATTGTCATGATCTATATACTGTAATCAATCAAAAAGCCTATAGATGGTCAAATCACGAAGGGTAAGTATAGAGTGTAAATCAGGTTAGCATAGAACACTTAGGACAAAAAAGAAAAAGCAAGTGCTCAGGGTATGAGAGACATGTAGGCCATCATATTAGAGAGCAGCTGCAGTGGTGTCTGACTGCTGGATCAAAGTTTCAGTAAAAGTCAGAAGGTTAAGAGAATCAGAAAGGAAGAAGTCATGGATGTAGGAGAGTTTGTTACATGCTGAGCATGAATTCCAAGGGACACAGTTAAAAGAGACAGAAAGCTTGTAGGGAATATTACTGAGATTTGCAGGGTTTCTGAATGTAGTAGGTGAGAGGCTAGCTTATTATTACAAGAAGAGCTGGGGTTGGTAGAGATAACTCCTGAGACTAGGAGAAGGAGGATAGAAAGAGTGAGCAGATGGTTAAGTGATTTGTGAGAGTGTCTCTTGTGTTTTATGATGAGACTGAATGGATCTGTGAAGCTCAGGATTGTGAAGAGAGCATGAATGCTGTACATAGGAGAGGAGAAAGGGGCTGATATGGATGGAGTGCACAGAGTTTGTGCTAGGACTTTGCATGTGAGTGAATGCAGCAGCCATGATATAAATTGTACCAATACATATGGCGAATATTTGCTGCAATCGAAATGTTCTGGAAGTAAGTTTTTTTGAATGTCTTTCAAAAACCTATATGGTAAAGAAATACCATAAATAAAAAAAACATAATTGACAATACAATGAATACCATAAACAAAATATATAGCCCCCTAAAAAAGTATTCAAAGAAATATGTGTGCAAAATTATCCTTTATTAACCACTTAGTGACAGAGCCAATTTAGTACTTAATGACCGGGCCAATTTTTACATTTCTGACCACTGTCAATTTATGAGGTTATAGCTCTAGAACGCTTCAACGTATCCCACTGATTCTGAGAATGTTTTTTGTGACATATTGTACTTCACGATAGTGGTAAAAAAATTTCTATATTACTTGCATTTTTTTATGAAAGAAACGTAAATTTGGCAAAAATTTTGAAAATTTTACAATTTTTGTACCCGTAAATCAGAGAGTCGAGTGACACAAAATAGTTAATCAATAACATTTCCCACATGTCAACTGTACATCAGCACAATTTTGGAAACATTATTTTTTTTTGTTAGGACGTTATAAGGGTTAAAAGTTGACCAGGGATTTCTCATTTTTCCAACAAAATTTACAAAACCATTTTTTTAGGGACCACCTCACATTTGAAGTGAGTTTGGAGGGTCAATAAAACAGAAAATACACAAAAGTGACACCATTCTAAAAACTGCACTAAGTAATGTGCGCAAAACCACATTCAAGAAGTTTATTAACCCTTCAGCTGCTTCATGAAAACTAAGGCAATCTGGAAGGAAAAAATGAACATTTTACTTTTTTTCACAAAAAATATACTTTGGAACCAATTTTTTTTATATTTACAAGGGTGTCTGGAGAAAATAGACCACAAACTTTGTTTTGCAATTTCTATTGAGTACGCCAATACGCTCTATTTGGGGTAAGCCACTGTTTTGGCTCATTGCAGGGCTCAGAAGGGAGGGAGCACCGTTTGACTTTTTGAATGCAAAATTGGCTGGAATCAATGGTGGCATCATGTTGCGTTTGGAGATCCCCCTGATACACCTAAAGAGTGGAACCCCCAATCCTAATTCCAACCCAAAACCCAACACACCCCAAACCCTAAGCCCAACCCTAACCATAAACGTAACCACAACCCTAACCCCAACACATCATTAACTCTAATCCGAACCCTAACCATAACTCTGAACACAAACCATACCCTAACACCCCTAACACTAATCCCAACCCTAATCGAAATCCCAAACATAACCACAACCCTAACCCTAGCCCAACCCTAACTTAAGCCCAACCCTAACCCTAGGCCCAAGCCTAACTTTATCCCAAGCCTAACTTTAACCCAAACCTAACCCTAGCCCCAACCCTAACCCTAAAATAAACCAATAGGAAAAATTTCCCATTGTTGCCACGCGCCAGCCGGCAGATCTCGGCAGGTGCACTGCGCATTTTCCCGCCATTTTCTTCCCGGAAAAAGACACTGTCAGCCCGGAGGACTTCGCGTGGGTATGCAGGGACACCAGCGGTACAAGGGGGAAGATCAGGATACCCCATTTCTCTCTCCTTTGATGTGTAATTTTTTTGCAGTTGCTGTTATTCTGTTAATAACGGCTACTGCAACACTGGGACCAGTAAAAACTGACCCGAATCATGTTTTCTGGGGTCTGAGCTACCCCTAGTAGCTGAGACCCAGCAGAAATTCTAAATCTGGGTGGTGCTATACACTTATTTCTCAGCGCTGATGCATAAGTACCCTTAACTGCCGCCATGAAAAGTCGTATCGGCAGTCGTTAAGGGGTTAATGTTATAAAGCATGATTACATAATAATTCATGTATAAAAACATGATATCACACAACAGGGGGAGAGATAAAAAAAACTAATTATAAAAATAACAATGTATGCAGAGGGCAGGATATGTCAACTGAATTGGCAAGTGGTAGATAATGCAATAAATAAAATGTCCATAATAAAGGGCAAAATTAATAAAGACTGCTGAACAAATGAACATAATTATCCATTTGTCATGGGTGTATCACCACGAAGATCGTCGCGATTACACATTCTGACTTCTCGCAGCTGAGTTGCTGTTTCTTTGTGTTTGGCAGTGAGGGAGTTAATTCTACCTAGCTCTGTGCTAAGACTAGGTCCAGCCTCGCCCGGCTGCAGTTTGATTATGCACTAATTAGCTTCCTTTATATACCTGCCAGTCTGCTTGGGAGATGCCGGTGAAAGCATTCATACAGACCAGCAGATAGGATCGGTTCTGAGAAGACTTAAGCTAAGAGCTCCTTTGTGGTTTCTCCTCTCCTCGCTTATAGTTTATCTCCTAGACCTTTTGTGTTCCCTCTGTGTTTAAGTGTTGTATGCAAGACAGTATTTACTTTATCCCCTGTCTGTCTCGTTTGTCTTTACTGTTTATTAAGCGGTGACCTGCCCATATCCCTGTGGTGGTAATCAGGGTCCTTCTAAGGACTAGATTACAGTGGTCAGGGACTTATAGGAGATAGGGTTACGCTGGCGGCCTGGACCTCTGTACCATTAACAGTACCTCCAGGTAGAGGGACTAGTCAGGACCCCAGTTTAGGGTCAGTATAGACCCCGGTCCACCTCTAGCTTGAGACAGCGTGAAACAGATCCAGTATAGATCCTCAGTACTTCGTATATTATGTCAGGTAATCCTATGTTATCAAATACTATATGTTCATGTTGATATAACCTATTTATATGGTATATAGAATGTTGTCCCACTTGATATAGATTACTGACATTATCTATAACTGTTATACAGCGTGATATTTTCACCGGCCATACTAAAAAGATTCTCCCCAGCTACCATGGATCCAGTAGCCCAGCTTGCCCTGCAGTTGCAGAGTTTGTCCATGGAGCTGACGGACATTAAGTCCAAGGTTTTGTTCCCCCCGGAGCAATCCAGATCTGAACCTAAAGTTGCTCTCCCGGACAGGTTCACTGGTGGGCGGGACAAATTTTTTACCTTCCGGGAGGCATGTAAGTTATATTTTCGGCTACGGCCTCGGTCATCGGGGAGTGAAGAGCAGAGGGTGGGAATTGTCATCTCGCTCTTACAAGGGGACCCTCAATCCTGGGCGTTCTCTCTTCCTCCGGGCTCCCCGGCTCTTCAGTCAGTAGATTGATTTTTGACTGCCCTGGGTCTGGTATATGATGACCCGGATCGGGTCTCCCTTGCTGAAACGAAGTTACGTAAGATACAGCAGGGAGATCGTCCGGCGGAGGAGTTTTCTTCTGAGTTCCGTAGATGGGCCACAGATACTCAGTGGAATGACCCAGCTCTTAGGAGCCAGTTTTGTCAAGGGTTATCTGACAAATTAAAAGACGTGTTGGCTCAGTATGATTCTCCCCCGTCTCTGGAGGCCGCTATGGCCCTTGCGATTCGCATTGATAGACGGCTTCGGGAGAGGTGCGAGGTAACTCCGCCCCCTGTTATGACTCCACCCACTACTAAAGTCCCTTATATTGAGGTTCCCCTGGTCTGTTCTGAGGAACCTATGCAGTTGGGAGGGATATCTTTTCGAGGGAGGGGATCGGCGGTGCGCCGCAAGACAAGAAAGTGTTTCTTCTGTGGGAGAGAGGGGCATTTTGTTGAGGGGTGTCCATCCCGTGCCTCGCTGAGCAAGAAGTCGCCGGAAAACTGTTAATCCCAGGTTGTGTGGTGGACGACAACCTGGGAGTATGTATTTCGTCCCCAGGTCCGTCTCAGTTTCTCGTACCAGCGGAGGTGGTGGTAGGTACGAGAGCTGAGAGGATTTCTGTTCTTCTTGATAGTGGGTCCGGGGCTAATCTGGTGGACGCTCGGTTTGCCCAGGTGCAAGGTATGCAACTGAGTGTATTGGCCAAACCGATCCCTATTTTCTCTATTGACGCCAGGCCTCTCGGTCAAGGTAGCTTTGTACAAGCTGTTCATAACATAGACTTTCGAGTAGGGGCATTACATAAAGAACGATTGTCTTGTTATGTGTTGGAAGGTCTTCCTACTCCTATTGTGTTGGGACTTCCTTGGTTGGCTAAACATAACCCAGTGATTAACCCCTTAATGTCCACTGACGTGCAAAGTCCGTCATGGCAAGGTGCCAGTTCCGGCACCAGGACGGACTCTGCACGTCATGCCTTTGATCTACCACTGCGTGTAAACACGCAGTGGTAGATCAGTGCCGACAGCTGTCACAGACAGCTGACAGGCACGGCAAGCGGTGCGGGGACCTTTGCCATCGGTCCCGCACCCAGAGCGCTGTGATTGGTCAGTCAATCTGACTGACCAAACACAGCAGCGATCGCGCAGGAGAAGCTGAAATTTCAGCTTCCCCAGCGCGATCAGTGCAGGAGCCGGCGCTGCAGTGGCCGAGCTTCCTGCACTGACAGCCAGGAGCGGAGCCCCCACCGCCCCTGGCTGTTAACCCCCTGACTGCTGCGATCCAGCGCGATCACAGAGCTCGGGGGGGAGGCAGAGGTTCGGGAGCTCCCTCTGCCTCAGATCAGCGTCCCAGCGATGTAATCGCAGGGCCCGATCTCTGCCTTGATGACCCGGGGGTTGTCATGACAACCTCCGGGTCATTTAGCTACGGGAAGCTGCTGTGATCATGTCACAGCAGCTTCCACTATAGTTGCAATGCATTGCAATGCCAGAGCATTGCAATGCATTGTAACTGCAATCAAAAGTAAAAAAAAGTGAAAGTCCCATAAAGGGACAAGTTGAAAAAAATCATTTTTAAAAAAAATTGTAAAAAAAATATTAAAAAATAAATTAAAAAAAATCCCCTAAAAAATACACATTTTTATGTAATAAAAAAAATAAAAAACAAAAAAAATACACATGTTAGGTATCGCCATGTCCGTAAAAATCCCATCTATAAAAGCATAACCCTAGTTAACCCCTTCAGTGAAAGCCGTAAAAAAAAAACACAAAAAAGTAGTAAATTATACTTTTTCCAAGCGGTATCATTATACCGCTTGGAAAAAGTGCAATAACACGCGATCAAAAAGTCAGATATAAATAATCATGGTACCGCTGAAAACGTCATCTTGTCCCGCAAAAAACAAGCCACTATATAGCATCATCAGCGAAAAAATAAAAAAGTTATAGCTCGCGGAATAAAAATAATTATTTTTTCTATAAAATTCTTTATTGTGTAAAAAATGCCAAAACATAAAAAAATATATAAATGAGGTATCGCTGTAATCGTAGTGACCCAAAGAATAAAGCTGCTTTATCAATTTTACCACACGCGGAACGGGGGAAAAAAAATAAAAGAAAAACCAATTACTGAATTGCTGGTTTTTGTTCATTCTGCTTCCACAAAAATCGGAATAGGAAGCGATCAAAAAACGTTATGTGCCCGAATATGGTACCAATAAATACGTCAGCTCGTCCCGCAAAAAATAAGCCCACAGATAACTCTGTCGACCGAAATATGGAAAAATTATAGCTCTCAAAATACGGCGATGCAAAAAATTCTTACAAAAAATTATTCCAAAAAAAAGCATCTTTTAGAGTGTGACAGAAGCTAAACATGAAAAAAGGGTGTAAATCTGGTATCGCTGTAATCGCACCGATCCGAGGAATAAAGTCGCCTAATCACTAATATCGCACAAGGAACGGCGTAAAAAAGAAAACCAATTCTTCACCTTTGGTAGATTTGTTCATTGTGCCTCCCAAAGATCGCAGTAAGGCGATCACAGTGGTTCCCCCCGCATATGGGGTATCAGCGTACTCAGGACAAAATGCACAATAGCTTTTGGGGTCCTATTTCTCCTGTTACCCTTATAAAATAAAAATTTGGGGCAAAAAGGTCATTTTTGTGGAAAAAAATATGATTTTTTTTATTTTCACGGCTCTACGTTATAAACTTCTGTGAAGCCCTTGGGGGTTCAAAGTGCTGACCACACATCTAGATAAGTTCCTTGGGGGTCTAGTTTGCAAAATGGGGTCATTTGTGGGGGGTTTCTACTGTTTAGGCACATCAGGGGCTCTCCAAGCGCGACATGACACCCGCAGACCATTCCATCAAAGTCTGCATTTAAAAACAGTGCTCCTTCCCTTCCGATCTCTGCCATGCGTCAAAATAGTGGTTCCCCCCCACATATGGGATATCAGCGTACTCAGGACAAATTGCACAATAGCTTTTGGGGTCCTATTTCTCCTGTTACCATTATAAAAATAAAAATTTGGGGCAAAAAGATTATTTTTGTGGAAAAAAATATGATTTTTTTATTTTCACGGCTCTACGTTATAAACTTCTGTGAAGCACTTGGGGGTTCAAAGTGCTCACCACACATCTAGAAAAGTTCCTTGGGGGGGTCTAGTTTCCAAAATGGAGTCACTTGTGGGGGGTTTCTACTGTTTAGGCACATCAGGGGCTATCCAAACGTGACATGACACCCACAGACCATTCCATCAAAGTCTGCATTTGAAAAAGGCGCTACTTCCCTTTCGAGCTCTGCCATGCGTCAAAATAGTGGTTCCCCCCCACATATAAGATATCAGCGTACTCAGGACAAATTGCACAATAGCTTTTGGGGTCCTATTTCTCCTGTTACCATTATAAAAATAAAAATTTGGGGCAAAAATATTATTTTTGTGGAAAAAAATATGATTTTTTTATTTTCACGGCTCTACGTTATAAACTTCTGTGAAGCACTTGGGGGTTCAAAGTGCTCACCACACATCTAGAAAAGTTCCTTGGGGGGGTCTAGTTTCCAAAATGGAGTAACTTGTGGGGGGTTTCTACTGTTTAGGCACATCAGGGGCTATCCAAACGTGACATGACACCCACAGACCATTCCATCAAAGTCTGCATTTGAAAAAGGCGCTACTTCCCTTTCGAGCTCTGCCATGCGTCAAAATAGTGGTTTCCCCCCACATATGGGGTATCAGCGTGCTCAGGACAAATTGCACAATAACTTTTGGGGTCCTGTTACCCTTTGGAAAATAACAATTGGGGTGGAAAGATCATTTTTGTGGAAAAGATATGATTTTTTAATTTTACTGCTCTACGTTATAACCTTCTGTGAAGCCCTTGGGGGTTCAAAGCTCTCACCACACATCTAGATAAGTTCCTTGGGGGTCTAGTTTCCAAAATGGGGTCACTTGTGGGGGGTTTCCACTGTTTAGGCACACAGGGACTCTCCAAATACGACATGGCATCCAATCCAATTCCAGCCAAAAAAGTCAAATGGCGCTGCTTCCCTTCCGAGCTCTGCCATGCGCCCAAATAGTGGTTTACCCCCACCTATGGGGTATCAGCGTACTCAGGACTAATTGCACAATAAATTTTGGGGTCCTTTTATCCTTTGGAAAATAAAAATTGGGATGAAAAGATCATTTTTGTGGAAAAAATATGATTTTTTAATTTACGGCTCTACGTTATAACCTTCTGTGAAGCGCTTGGGGGTTAAAAGCTCTCATAACACATTTAGATAAGTTCCTTGGGGGGTCTAGTTTCCAAAATGGGGTCACTTGTGGGGGGTTTCCACTGTTTAGGCACACAGGGACTCTCCAAATGCGACATGGCGTCCAATCTCAATTCCAGCCAAAAAAGTCAAATGGCGCTGCTTCCATTCCGAGCTCTGCCATGCGCCCAAATAGTGGTTTACCCCCACACATGGTATATCGGTGTACTCTGGAGAAATTGTACAACAAATATTGTGGTTCATTTTCTCCTTGTACCCTTGACAAAATTTAAAAAAATTGTGTTGAAAGAAAAATTTTGGGAAAAAAAGTTAAATGTTCATTTTTTCCTTCCACATTGCTTCAATTCTTGTGAAGTACCTAAAGGGTTAATAAACGTCTTGAATGTGGCTTTGAACACGTTGAGGGGTGCAGTTTTTAGAATGGTGTCACTTTTGGGTATTTTATGTCATATTGACCCCTCAAATTCACTTCAAATGTGAGGTGGTCCCTAAAAAAATGGTTTTGTAAATTTTGTTGGAAAAATGAGAAATTGCTGGTCAACTTTTAACACTTATAACTTCGTAACAAAAAAAAATTTTGGTTCCAAAATTGTGCTGATGTAAAGTAGACATGTGGGAAATGTTATTTATTAACTAATTTTTGTGACATATCTCTCTGATTTAATGGCATAAAAATTAAAAGTTTGAAAATTGCAAAATTTTCAAAATTTTTGCCATATTTCCATTTTTTTCATAAAAAAACGCAAGTTATATTGAAGAAATTTTACCACTATCATGAAGTACAATATATCACGAGAAAACAGTCTCAGAATCGCGAAGATCCGTAGAAGCGTTCCAGAGTTATAACCTCATAAAGAGACAGTGGTCAGAATTGTAAAAATTGGCCTGGTCTTTAACCTACAAAATGGCTTGGTCATTAAGGGGTTAATTGGCAATCCAGAGAGATAAGCCAGTGGAGTGAATTTTGCAAGAGTAACTGCATGAACACGGTAATCAGTGCGGTCGTGCCTAGAACTTTGCCTCCTTTTCTGGAGGACTTTGAGGATGTGTTCTCTGAGGAGGGGTGTCAAGAATTACCTCCTCATCGCGCGTATGACTGTTCAATAAAATTGCTTCCTGATGCTAAGTTACCTAAATCTAGGTTATATAACCTTTCTGGTCCTGAGAGGCAGGCTATGAAGGATTATATTTCGGAAAGTCTGGCCAAGGGGCATATTAGACCTTCATCTTCCCCAGTGGCCGCGGGGTTCTTCTTTGTGAAGAAAAAAGATGGAGGCCTACGCCCTTGCTTGGATTTCCGTGAGCTTAATCGGATTACTGTCCGAGATCCGTATCCGCTCCCACTTATTCCTGATCTCTTCAATCAGATTGTGGGCGCCAAATGGTTCTCTAAGTTGGATCTCAGGGGGGCGTATAATCTGATTAGGATAAAGGAGGGGGATGAGTGGAAGACGGCGTTTAACACTCCGGAGGGACATTATGAGAACCTTGTCATGCCTTTTGGTCTGACTACTGCCCCGGCGGTGTTTCAACATTTTGTTAATGACATCTTTCGCCACCTTGTGGGGCAGTTTGTGGTTGTTTATTTAGATGACATCTTAATTTACTCGCCAGATCTTGTGTCTCATCAGGAGCATGTGAGACAGGTGTTGCAGATCTTGCGAGACAATAAACTGTACGCCAAATGGGAAAAGTGTGTATTCGCCGTACAGGAACTTCAGTTTTTGGGTTTCCTGGTGTCAGCTTCCGATTTCCGTATGGACCCTGGGAAAGTGAGAGCAGTGCTTGAATGGGATCGGCCAGAGGATCTTAAGGCATTGCAGCGTTTCCTGGGGTTTGCTAACTACTACCGGAAATTTATTCGTAATTTCTCATCTGTCGTCAAACCTCTCACTGACATGACAAAAAAAGGGACGGATTTTTCTAGGTGGTCTGACAAAGCTTGTCAAGCATTTTCCTCCTTGAAAAAATGTTTTGCTTCGGCACCCATACTTATTCAACCTGATGCATCACAACCGTTCATTGTGGAGGTAGACGCGTCTGACGTAGGGGTGGGTGCGGTATTATCCCAAGGTCCGTCCCCTGGTAAATGGCATCCGTGCGCTTTCTTCTCTAAAAAATTGTCGTCCGCAGAGAGGAATTATGATGTCGGCAATAGGGAACTCTTGGCCATTAAGTTGGCTTTTGAGGAATGGCGTCACTTTTTGGAGGGGGCAGTCCACCCGGTCACCGTCATTACTGATCACAAGAACCTCCTGTATTTAGAATCTGCAAAGCGTCTGAATTCCAGACAAGCTAGATGGTCGTTGTTTTTTACCAGGTTTAATTTTGTCGTCACATATCGTCCTGGGTCAAAAAATGTTAAGGCTGATGCCTTATCTCGTAGTTTCCCAGGGGCCGGGAAGACGGATGACCCGGTTCCTATTCTTCAGGAGGGAGTTGTGGTGTCGGCTGTATGCTCTGAGCTTGAGGAGGAGGTATTGGAGGCTCAGGAGGACGCCCCTGTAGGACCTCCAGGGAAACTGTTTGTTCCAGATCAGTTAAGACAAAAAGTTATCGAGGCACATCATAATTCTGCTTTGGCAGGACACCCAGGGAGTAAAGCAACTGTGGATCTCCTTTCTCGCCGGTTTTGGTGGCCTAACTTAAATAAAGAGGTAGTAACTTTTGTCGCGTCCTGTGGGGTTTGTGCTCGCTCTAAAACCCCACATACCCGTCCGTCTGGGACCCTCTTACCTTTGAAAATTCTGGAGCGTCCATGGACTCATCTGTCTATGGACTTCATTACGGACCTCCCTCCGTCGTCAGGGAAAACTGTCATACTAGTTGTAGTTGACAGGTTCAGTAAGATGGCACATTTCATTGCTCTTCCTGCTCTTCCTAATGCTAAAACTCTGGCGCAGGTGTTCATTGGGGAGATTGTGAGACTTCACGGGTTGCCTTCTGATGTGGTGTCAGATAGGGGGTCTCAGTTTGTGTCCAAATTCTGGAGGGCATTTTGTTCACATCGGGGGATGCAATTGTCATTTTCCTCGGCTTTTCATCCGCAGACCAATGGTCAGACAGAGCGTCTGAATCAGAGCCTAGAGACATATCTTCGGTGTTTTGTCTCAGAGAACCAGGAGGACTGGCAGAGTTCGCTCTTAACAATAGGCGGAGCGAGTCCACTGGTAAGTCCCCGTTTTTTGGGGCATATGGTTTTCATCCCCAGTTTTGTACTTTCAATGGGGGGGGCCCTTCTGGGGTTCCTGAGGAACGATTCTCATTGTCACTTGCTTCAGTGTGGAGAGGAGTGCTGAATAATCTGAGTGCTATGGGAACCGTTACAAACGTATGGCTGATAGGAGGAGAGTGTCTGGTCCGGACCTTAGTGTGAACGATCTGGTATGGTTGTCTACCAAGAATATTAAACTCAAGGTTCCCTCCTGGAAACTGGGTCCCAGGTTCATCGGGCCGTACAGGATCAGTTCTATAATTAATCCTGTGGCATTTCGTCTGGACCTCCCTCCTACGTTTAAAATCCACAATGTGTTCCACAAATCGTTGCTTAAGAGGTATGTGGCGCCAGTTATACCGTCACCTCTACCTCCTCCTCCAGTGGTGGTCAATGGTAACTTGGAATTTCAGGTGTCGAAGATCATTGACTCACGTCTGAATCGCCGGTCCCTTCAGTACTTGGTTCATTGGAAGGGGTATGGTCCTGAGGAGAGGACGTGGGTTCATGCGTCTGATATTAACGCAGATCGATTGGTTCGGACCTTTCACACAACTCACCCGGGCAAACCTGGCCCTGAGGGTCCAGAGGCCCCTCATAGAAGGGGGGGGTACTGTCATGGGTGTATCGCCACGAAGATCGTCGCGATTACACATTCTGACTTCTCGCAGCTGAGTTGCTGTTTCTTTGTGTTTGGCAGTGAGGGAGTTAATTCTACCTAGCTCTGTGCTAAGACTAGGTCCAGCCTCGCCCGGCTGCAGTTTGATTATGCACTAATTAGCTTCCTTTATATACCTGCCAGTCTGCTTGGGAGATGCCGGTGAAAGCATTTATACAGGCCAGCAGATAGGATCGGTTCTGAGAAGACTTAAGCTAAGAGCTCCTTTGTGGTTTCTCCTCTCCTCGCTTATAGTTTATCTCCTAGACCTTTTGTGTTCCCTCTGTGTTTAAGTGTTGTATGCAAGACAGTATTTACTTTATCCCCTGTCTGTCTCGTTTGTCTTTACTGTTTATTAAGCGGTGACCTGCCCATATCCTGTGGTGGTAATCAGGGTCCTTCTAAGGACTAGATTACAGTGGTCAGGGACTTATAGGAGATAGGGTTACGCTGGCGGCCTGGACCTCTGTACCATTAACAGTACCTCCAGGTAGAGGGACTAGTCAGGACCCCAGTTTAGGGTCAGTATAGACCCCGGTCCACCTCTAGCTTGAGACAGCGTGAAACAGATCCAGTATAGATTCTCAGTACTTCGGATATTATGTCAGGTAATCCTATGTTATCAAATACTATATGTTCATGTTGATATAACCTATTTATATGGTGTATAGAATGTTGTCCCACTTGATATAGATTACTGACATTATCTATAACTGTTATACAGCGTGATACCATTAATGTCAAAATACATGAATAATTAGAACGTTCACAGAGCAAAAAATATATGATGTAAATGCTAATGTGGCTGAAATAATGTAAAATAAAGAATATATAGAAGATATGAATAAATATAAAGCAGATAAATGACTTAAATATTTGATGGTCAGAAAAGTAAATTTATAATAGGAATTTATATTGATCACCTAAAAAAGTGCATAGTGCAATGATAGCCTTACAGCCTATGTAGCCGGCAGTACCACATGAGAATTTATAGAAAGAAATTGCATTAAAAAAATATGTTATAATAGTTCAATATCAACCAAGATGACACACCATGCCTCCACACACTACTGCAACCCGCGTTTCGCTTTCGCTTCGTCAGGGATTCTCCTGATAAAGTACTAAGACGAAACGTGTATTGGGGCGTGGGGACGCTTTTACAATCTAATTTCATGTAAGTAATGCTGTCATGCTGTAATATATCTGGCCAAATTGTGGGGAACTGCTACTCCATGTTCTATTGCCTCTGTAGATTTATTTGACATGATAGCATTTTTACTATGCTCTATGTTGTACTGTTTGGCATCCCCATTATTCAGTGTCCAGTAGTGTGTTTGTTTCTAATTTATTTTTAGTTTTCATATATCAAATTTAATAAAAAATGTTTAAAACCGGTTTATACTATTTGGTTATTTATTTAGCTATTTTTTGTGTATAAAGCAATATTAGAGACTGATAAAAGTCACTGAGAAAACAATCACTTCAAGTTATTGCTGCTAAGGGTATAGTAAGGGTATAGTTTGTATTTAGGGTTCAGAAATGAAAACAGACTGAAAGAGTAACTAAACTTTTATTTTATTAATCTTTATTTGTAAAGTTATTAATTAGGGATGAGTGAATGTGTTTGGTGATACTCGGACATCACTCGAGTATCTGAGTGCTCGGATGTGCTCGGTACTCAGTGAGCTTTAGCCGGTGCTCGATTTCAAACTCAAATCACCACCCGCATGTTTGGTGCCTATTACGCAGCCAATAAGAATGCGGGGATTACCTGTCCGTCACTGCAGTGCCGTAGCCATGATGTATCTATAAACCAGACGTTACACAAATGATCTGTTTGGGATCTGATTTTTTGCATACACATAGAATTGAATGGCTGAATCTCATTAAACATTTGGAAGAGAATAGTGCATGCTGTGATTTCTTTCACAAAGACTAAGTGTCAATGTGGAAATAAAACTGTCACCTGAACAGCCTATTAAATAATATTGGTCGGTGTGCTGTCCAACATTTTGTCTGACAGAACATGCCCGTATTATAGAGTCATCTGAACGAGCCCTTATTCTGGAGGGCAGTGAAAGTCACTTGCAGCAGGACATGAGTTAGACCTGTAGGCCATTTCAGCTAAGAAGACAGAATGAATGAAACAGACAAAACTGCATTTTCAGCTTGATATTAAGAGAGAATGAAAAAAAATAAGGTAATGAAGTAAATTACAAGGATTTGACATTATACAAATCTTAATAAATTATTAATACATATAAAAAAGTTTAGTTACTCTTTACAGTGTTTCACTCAAGGAATAGCAGCCCTTTCTTCAGAAAAAGTTAAATTGAGTTTGATGGACATAAAGTTTATTTGTTCGAAATTGGCCCAATACTCCATATCTTGCCATCCAATCTTTTTTAGTTTATGGTTCATCTTCATTAGCTTTCTACCAGTGCTCCAGGTGATGACATTTTCTTCCCATCTCTCTCCAGCATGCATTGCTCCTGCCAACGTCCTGCCAAGCTAAAGAACATCACTCAGTTTGCAAAATCCCCATATGTCCTTGCATTACATGGGATTTTCTTTGTGAAATATCTTTTAGCAATTTTTGTAGTGTTTGAAATCTGACATCCTATTTTGTTTATATGTATAGTTTGGCAACTCTTTTTTAGTCATCAGTTCCTCTTCATTAGCATTCTGCAAGTATGTTAGGCACTGTAGCTTCTGTTCCATCACTCCCCAGCATGCATTTGTGTAGCCCAGCTGCGCTTGGAGCCACATGTACCCTGGAGGATGCACAGAAAGTAAACCCACACAAACACCTGATATTCATTCACACCTTCACTTTTCCTGGAGCCACCAGAGGGAGCCCTTGGAGAGTATGCATATATATAAGGGTTGTGGAGAGACGGCAGTTAGTTTTTGTTAGATCTCAGATTAGCCTGAGTTAGTGCACATGAGAGTTTGATCTGAGAGGAGTTGTTGGTTTTACCTCAGACGAGCTGTGAGGGAGAGTTGTTTCAAAAGCTGAAAGACTGTCTGTTACCCTGGAAAGTGGAAAGTAGCTCTTGAAGTGTGCATAGATCAGTCTGACGGAAGGTCCTGATATCTGCTTCAGACAGAGCCTCAGAAGGAAGTGAAGGAAAGGGAATAGCAGTTACAGAAAGACTGAAGACTACAGCTTGAACTTAGTTTATTTTGTGGAGTCCAGTAATAGTGGAGAAAGATAGCCTCTTCAGCCCGGTCAGACTGAGTCAATGAGGTAGTTTCAGTGAGCAAGCGTGCCGACGCTTTGAGAGCAGTGAAGAGAAAGGGGAAACTGCCATTACTGCTAGTGTGTGCTTATGTTAAAGGTGAGAGTAGTACGAAAGGCGAGTGGAAAA
Source organism: Oophaga sylvatica (assembly GCA_033576555.1). Lineage (NCBI taxonomy): Eukaryota > Metazoa > Chordata > Amphibia > Anura > Dendrobatidae > Oophaga > Oophaga sylvatica. The sequence continues at coordinate 3,700 of JARQOD010009989.1, read as the reverse complement.
AAGGAAGAGAGTGACAGAGGTTGAAACAGCATTGATCGCTTACCTCTACTCTGCACTACAGGACGCCGGGTCCGAGCTTGCTAGCATCTACACGACTAGTAGGAGATACCGGAGACCCTGTGGGACTTCAAGTCGCAGGGTCCCAGCAGTGGTGATATGTAACCGGGGTCAGGAAGAACAGGAGTCTGGTCAGCGCAACCACAAAGAATTGACATGCTGCGGTATTGAAACCGCACCCAATCCGCGCAGAAAATTCCACAGGGTGTGCACAGCTTTTTTTTTCCCCTTCGCTAACATTGTACTGTACATGCGTGCGGTTCTGCAGCAGTTCCGCAGCGCAAAAAAACGCTGCGGAACCGCATCAAAAACCACAAAGTGGCATGGGGCCTAATAGTCTTAGGGCCTGTGCACACATTGCGGATTTGACTTCGGATTTTTCCGTGCCGAAACGCACCTCTGGCAGAAAACGCAGCGCGGTTTTGACGCGGTTTTGGTGCGGTTTTGACGCGGTTTTGAAGCGGTTTTTCCTGCTTTTTCTCAAGCGTTTTTGTATGCGGTTTTGACTGCTAAATAAAGATATGTTGTTTAACAAAAAAAAAGATTTGTGATGTCATTTTCTTGTCCAACCTCCTCTTTTACATTTGTCCAACACACACCCATTAAAACACCACAGATAGAGATAGATTAAAGTAGATAGATAGATAGATAGATAGTAATAGATAGAAGATAGAAGATAGATAGATAGATAGATAGATAGATAGATAATAGATAGATAGATAGAAAATACATGATAGATGGATAATAGATAGTTAGAAATATATATGAAAGTTAGATATTAAAATAGACAAAAAGATAAAGGTAGATAGATGTAGATAAAATGGTACATAAAATTTTAAAGACCCACGCTCACACACACAAAAAATTTAACGCAATTAGTTAATAAAAAAAATAGGAAAAAAATGGCTTGGGCTCCCATGCAATTTTTCTGCGCCAGAGGGGGAAAGCCCGACAGCGGAGTCTATTTCTAGCCTGGGAAGGGGTTAAATACCCATGGATCTTCCCAGGCTATGAATATCCCCCGCAGCTAGCCTTCACTGGCTATTAAAATAGGGGGCCCCAAAAAAATGACGTGGGGTCCCCCTTAATTTTAGCAGAAAGGCTAGGTGTCAGGGACACCGCACTGCACTTGCTCACTGGGGCCAGTGGTGTGTCCTGGGAACAAACTATGCCCAAAGATACCTGTAGCAGAGTGCAGCGAGATGACGTCTGTTTCTCAGTAACAGGACCTTCCACTGTGACTGCTAGTGGGCGGACCCGGGGCCCACACGTCTCTCAGAGTCAGCGTACAGATGAGAATGCTTCAGACCAAAGGACCTGCAGCACGGATGCTTGTGGGCGTGGCAAGCTCCAGAGAGCTATGAGGTAAAAGGAAAACTCTAGAAGGGTCACTAGGGAAACAGTTCCAAGGGGAATATCCGAAGGATAATAGAAACGTAGCCAAGGGGTCATACACATAGAGGGCGATGAAGTACAAGGGAGCAGGCAGAGGGGAGTAGAACGTAGCCAAGGGTCATCCCCGTAGGAGCGACGAAGTACAAGAGGGCAGGCAGGCGGAGTCAGAAAGTAGTCAAGGGTCATACACGTAGAGGGAAGCAGATTACAAAAGGGAAAGGCAAAACTCAAAACAGGGACACAGCCAAACAGAACAGACAAACAGAACGTAGCACAGGCCAAAGCACGGGCCCACAAGCACAAAGGGTCACACACACTCGGCCAAGGGTCAGAGTATAAGCGACAGAGGATGGCCCCACAATGAGCTAAAAAAAGCCTCCCAGAATCCCGAGTGAGGCCTCCGGTTAACCCAAAACCCACCTAATCCCAGAAATCAGAGACCATGACACTAGGCAGATTCTACGGGTGATATTCTAGCCTAGGAAGGGGCCATGGATATTGGCGCCCCCCGGCTAAAAATACCAGACCAGCCGCCCCAGAATAGCGATTGAACGAGCGCCAATTCCGGCACTTAGCCCCCTTTCCCCCTCCCCGTAGCGGGGGATAGGGGGGAAAAAGGGGAATATACCTTCTATTGTAAGGGGATATTAACCCCCGGTTAATAATAGAGAGGTCAAAAAAAGCCTATCCCTTATTAATTTATTTAAGAAAGGGTTAAAAAAAAAACAACGTAAAAATAAAGTATTTTAATGAAAAAAAACAACATGGTTTTTTAATCTTTTTTACACGTTTTGATCAAACGCGCCCTCGATTCCGTAATAAAAGAAAAAAATAAAAACAACCGTATACTCCCTGTCCCCCGCAGTCCAATTAAAAACGATGTCCCCCACGGTCCCCCTTGAACAGTGACTTGGTGAGCCCTTTTTTGTAGGGCCTCCCAGTGATGATACGGAACAAGGCTCCCGAGTGCATCCGAGGTTCCCCAGTTTTATTTTCATTTTGGCAAGGGGGGAATTTTTTCCCACATTGCCGTGAGAGTGAAGGAAAAATGATGTCTTCTCTCCCGGGGCAGGCGGTACACAGATGTGGCAGGGGGGAAAGGGGTATATACTCTATGTTTTGTATGTCGTCTAAGTTATATGTTTATGTAATGTATGTCTTGATGTTTGTTGTTGTTATGTTTATTTTGTATTCATCAGTGTTTTTTTTTTTTTTTTTCTTCGCCTTTCCCCGGGTGAGGGATACTTGTCCCTCTTGGCTAATTGTCAGTCCGTCAAGTAGCAGGAAAAACCCCGGAGGGATTGAAAATCCCCCGACGATGCCCGCATGCGGGAGACACCACAAGCCCCGCCACACACGACACAACACGCCCCCCCCACCGCGAAAAATTCACCCCTCCCCCCCACAGGCCCGCACACCGATCACACGACACCCCGGACACAATCACCCACACCACATTGTGCCCCATTTACACGCCCAGCACCCCCCCCAAACGCCGCACACTGTCACGCCACACTCCGCCCCCACTTCCCCCCTCCCGAAAAGCAGCGGGGTTTACCCCCGCAAACCGCAGTCTTTTTTGATGCGGTTTTTTTGGGAAGTACCCGACTCAATGAATAAGGGCGCGAACCCCTGCAGTTTTTCACAAAGAATTGCATGTGCGGGGAAAAAAAGCGCGGCGAACCCGGTTTTTTTCGAGCTGTCCAGGACCGCGTTCCCGGTTTTTATTGCGTGCCTGTGCGCAGTTGGGGGTAGTTTTCACGTTTAAAAAAACCGGAAAAGCATCTAAAAAGAAAGTGTGAGGGGGTTTTTAAAATTCAACATGATGCTGGATTTCAATTACAGCTGATTCCGAACTCAACAGTGAGGCCCTTTTCATTTTAATCTGCTAAACCCTAGTAAAAGAAAGATTTTTGGAAAAATGAAAATTTAGGGTTTTTGGGGGAATTTATTAAAAGTCCCACAGTTTGAGAAATTGATAAAATTAATTTATTTTTTACTAATTTAGCCAAAAAATAAAAAATTTTTTTTAAAACCCTTTTTTCAATGATGAAAAAAAAATTTTAAAAAAAAAAAAATTTTTTAAATGCCCCTTTTTCCAGAAAAAATTTTTGTTTTTTTTGTCACTTTTAAACCCCCCTTTTGTTTTTGTTTTACAGAGCCCCTGTTGGTTTTGGCTAGATGTGTTATGACGATTTTGTTATGTAGAGTTGGTAATTGTTTTAAGGCTGTTTATGTTCCAAAAATT